>SNQJ01S0192031.1:892-17914 GCA_010110895.2 Picea sitchensis
GGTTTGTTGGTGAGCGGTCTATTGGTGAGATATCTGTCGGTGAGAGGTTTGTTGGTGAGTAGTCGTAGGTGTGGTGCAATGGTTGTGTTGGCGAGCGCTCGGCAAGTTTCAGGTATTTTTCCAAGCTTTAGTTTTAGTTTTTAATTTAAACTTTTAATTTGTGTTTTAGTTTTAGTTATATATTTTAATTTTAATTTTTAATTTTAAGTTTCGTTATAGTTTTAATTGTATTTTAATTTTAATTTTATTTTACTTTTAGTTTTAGTTAATTTCGTGTCCGAACAAGGCAATGCCGTGGGCACCCCAACTACTTCGCCATAGGGCTAGGCCCTCACGACCAAGTTACAGTCTAGTGGACTATGACTTGGCCGCAGGGGCCCAGCCCTGTGGCCAAGCTGTTGGTGTGCCCACGTCATTGCTCTGTTCAAATTAGGCCCATAACATTAGTAATAAGAATTTAAAATATTTTTTTATAAATTTACTAATATTACTGATATTTTTAGAAGTAATGTTTTTTATAATATTACTAATATTTATAAAAATTGATGGGAAGAGTGTGGTTAACTTAACGAAGCGAGCAGATTACTGAAGATTAGTTTAACTTAATTTTAATTTTTAATTTTAAGTTTAGTTTTAGTTTTAGTTGTATTTTAATTTTAATTTTTAATTTTAGTTTTCTTTTTAATTTTTTCAGAAATTTAATTTGTTATATATTACACTATGTGTTATATAATATAACACACACTGTGTGTTATATAATATAACCCACTATGTGTTATATTATGGATTTTTATTGTCATTTTTCAGAAACAGTTAATTAAAAGCCACATGGTGTGAAAGCAACCAGATTTCATAACTCATAATTAAAAGCCCATGTACAACATCGAAACCATAGACATTGGTATGTGTATCGAATAATTTAATTCCATATTACCCCACAATAGATGTGGCCTCTAGCCGACCAACTAAGTAGTCAAAATGGTGTAGCTTCATGCTTTATGATTATGGAAGTGGGGATTTAAGGTTTTCAAATCTAAATTTGTCATTTAATTATGAGTGAAATTATAATTTTTCATTATTTAAATTACAAAGATTTATAATTGATCAAAACTATGTTATCTCAACACTTTACATGACAACAATTTCAATACTTTACATTTGTGATTTCATCTATGAATTTCTAAGAAAAACTGATCAGAAAAAGCAACTAGAAAACGTTCAGTAATGTTTTCAAGTAAAAATTTTGTAATTTAATTATGAGTAAAGTTACAATTTACCATTATTTAAATTGCAATTTTAAAAGTTTAAATAAATTTATAATTCATCAAAACTATGTAATCTCTAGCACCTTACATCTGTAATTCCATCTGTCAATTTCTAAACAAAGCTGATGAGAGAGAGCAACGAGAAACCGTTAAAAAATATTAATATTTAGACTAAGCGACTTCATAACACATTTTACTAACACCTTAAGAATGGTTAGCTGCAATATCTAGAACCGATAAATGATGGGATTGTACAGAGTGTGGAGCCCCTCAATTGTGATGCAGGAACATCGCTCCATGCCAGCAATGCACTAGCCAATCAAGCACATCAAGCACACATTCAAGGGAGGAGAGAGGCTCAGCCCTCTCACTTCCCAATTTTGAATTTGAATCTGCATTTAATGTTTGTAAGGCTAGTAGAGCCAAAAAGGCCATGTGTATGCACAGGCTTTAGTTATAGGTAGTGTTTAATGGTTGTAAGGCTAGGATCTATATCCGATTTGGACTAGACAACCCATTTAATTATGAATTCAATGTAATTGAATAGAGTTGGTGAGATGGAGGGAAGAGCTCGAAGAGCCCCCTCATGTAAAGATATTTTGTATCTTGTTTTGATTATTATTATCGAGTATAGAGGAGAGGAGAGCCGAGACTCTATTGCAGTCCAATATCACATTGTCAATAGGAATTCATATTAATACAAACATTAGTTTCTTGCATGGTATTTTGTGTATGAGGAATGTCTTCATGTGTGTGTATTTATATGTTGTAGATGTATGGTTAGGTATGCATTACAGGGACAGATAGTTTCTGCTATCTCTGGGTTCTTCGATTTCAGGTTGGGTTCTTTGAGACTTTATGCCAGGAGGGTGTGACAGAACGCTATGGGTTCTGAAAGCCAGTGCATAGGTGCACTTCTAAATTCTAAGGAATTTGGACAAGGACGTGCCAGGAGGGTGAACCAGCTGAAGTCATTGACTCAAGGAAGGACCTCAAGGTTGTTGAACACCTTGGAGGTAGGACTGTGTGGAAGGGAGCATAGTAGAGGACAAAATCACTGCGGGATTCTGCAAGAGCTCTGCTAGGTGGGAATTGAGTAGATGCATAGGTTGCATTGAGGAGAAGAACTTTGGTTTGAGTTCAGAAAGGAGATAGAGCCACTGAGGTTTCTATAGAGCTCTACTAGGAGGGCATTAAGCACAAGCACATAGTGCAGAAGGAGAACTCTATTGTGTGTTCAAGGAGGAATCATAATCACTAAGGATTTTGGGGAAACTTTGTCAGGAGGGTGTTGAGTGGATGTGCAGATAGAGCATAGGAAGAACTCTTTTGAGTTCTGGAATAGGAGAAAGACCTTTACAGGGTTGTTGAATACTCTCTAGACTTAGCAAGGAGTTGCTTGAGCAAGAGACTACCAAGAGGGCATCAGATTCTCCATCTGAGGGAGAGAAAAGGGTTAAGTCCCTTAGAGGTCTGAGCAACAGAGAAGCTCAGGACAGATAGCACCTTCGTGTGTGTAGATACCCTGTAGGAATCATAGAGGTCGAGGAAACCTTTCAGGTTTTCAAAGAAGACAAGCTCAGGAGGGACAATGTCTTTAAGAATGCAGGCGAGACCCAAGTTCACAGGGTTCATAGAGGAGACAAAGACTGAGGTCTTTTGGAGCAAGAAGATCTTCCAAGTTCAGGGAAGGAAGAAGCACTAGCTCAGGAGGTAGCTACTACTACCGTTGGATCATAGATGGAGAAGTGAGATCTAGATCGTCGATTTTGATGTTTACGCATCAGCAGAAGAGTGCACAGGGAAGGAACAGATATCGACCTTCAGATCTTGCGTAGATAATCGATAGCCATCGGATCTGGGAAAAGGAGCATGAGTTTTAACCCTTGTATGCAGAGAAGAGGACTCGTCAAAGTCCCAAAATTATCATGACCATCGAACAGGACGACACGTGGTGAACGATCAAGGTTTTGGGAAGATTCTCGAAAGGATGCGAGTCGTCGATCTAGTCAGATTGTAGCCATTGGTTCAAGAGGGACATAGACCGAAATTTTGGCATTTTGGAATTTCGAGTATAGGGCATGCAAAGGGTAAGATTTTGGGACTCTTGACCCACAAAATCCTGAAAGGATCAGAGCCGTCAGATCAGGAGAGGCTCAGAGTCGTTGATCTCCAGTACGAGTGGAGTTTCGACATTTCAGGATTCGTTATTTCAACATTTCGGATACTGGGAGGTCGAAGGGTCAAGGAATTGGGTCAGTGGGAATCAAGAAGTCCTTAAACATGAAACTCTAAAAGAATTCAGAGTAATAGCCCTAGACCATCCATTTCGACATTTTAGAATATCAGGATTCAGAGTTTCGGAAGTCCTAGAGGAGAAGGAATTCAGACTCTTGGGGACAAAAACCCCGAGGTCGCGAAACGTGACATAAAGAGGAGTGGGGTTGTGGTCACACCTGGTATTGGGATATCGGGGTTCAAAATTTCTGGGATCCCGCAGATAGAAAGCTGAGATACTTCACATCGAAAGTCCCAAAGTCACGAAGTGCGACACAGCTTTGGAGGAGAAAGTCGGGCCAAGGATTTCGAAATTTCGGGGATCGACACTTTGACAATCCCAATAACTAAGTGTTGAGGCTCTTGATGTTGAAAACCCCAAATAAGACTATGGTCATGGGGAAAAGAGGTCACATGGATTGAGATATGGCCCTGGGGGCTAACCGTCGTTTAAGTGCCATTTCTAAATTTCAACATTTTGGAGATCGGAGGATCGATAAGGCAGTGGCTCTCGACATTAGGAATCAGGAAGTCCCAAAACCCGAAATTCCATTTTCGGAAAAGATAGGCAGTCATATTCATAGGTCGCAGAGAGACGAAAACTCACACCTGGTGTATGTTAACACAGGTGGAGTCTTCGTACAAGGACCTGTGGATCAGGTTTGTGAGGTCTTAAGTAAGTTCAAAGAACCATTTTGGTTCTATGGATCCGATAAGAAGAAGTGATCCTGTGCAGACTCTGGCCTGAGGGTCGAGGGTCTGCATCAAAGTGGTATCAAGGCTTGACTTTGTTTGTATATTGTAGGTAGAGGAAGCGAGATGAGAAAGAGTACTCTGGTACACATCAGTTTGTTATCAGAGGCAGCTTGCAGAGACAAGCAGAAGGAGACAGAGCATTGAGACTCTGTGGAGATTTTTGCAGGTGCGCAACAGTCAAAAGGAAGTTAGGTCGACTGTAAAGAAAGGCTGGAAGCACTATAATTTGTAGAGTGACAACAACAAGTTTTCCAGGAGGGCAGACATAAGGTGAAGATGGCTATTGAAGGCCATGCGTGCAATGGGAAGAAGATTCATTAGCAGCAGAGCAATGACGCGATGGACAAAGAGATCATCGAGATCAAAGTGAGGATGGACGAGTTAGCATTTCAGATGCAGTAGGATGCAAGATCAAGATGGGTATATGAATGGCCCATGAAGGCGAAGGTAAAATGGACAATTCAGGAATTGGTGGCCAAAAGACAGCGAAGGTTGTTAAAGAAATGGCTGAGGCATGCTGAAAGCCTCAGGGATGATGAAGAGGAGATGGTTCAGGTATGTGAACCAGAGGCTGGGAGAAATATCAATGATATTGAGGATGGGCTGAGATTAGCTGAAGATCTCTTAGACTGCTAGGAGGGCAGAACAAAAATTCCCAATTGCCAGGTGGGAAATGAAATGAGATCGATGTGGGATCTCATAGACTGTTAGGAGGACAACAGGGGATTTTCACATTGCCAAGAGGGAAATGCGATGATATCCGAGGGTCTCATAGACTGCCAAGAGTATAGTAGAGAAGAAATCCCAATTTTCCAGGTGGGCAAGGGAGAGCAGATGAGATTGACTGATAGTCTCATGAACTCAGAGGTGATATTAGATCAGACAGAGGAGCTGATAGGGAAGATGAGCTCAGAGTCAAGTTCATATCAACAAGGATAGTTGATAGAGAAGGAGGATCAGAGGAATCTTCTGATGATTGGGGGAATTGAGATATTCCTTCCATATAGATCGAATGAGGTCATCATATGCATTGCATAGGTAGCAACAAAAGAAGGAAAACCGGTTGTGACTGTCAAGAAAGTGGAGTAGATATTAAAGGCTGCCCAAGCAAGGGAAAAGGAGCATTTGGATGAATGGCTCAAAAATTTCAGCCAGAAAGTTGAAAAGGAGATAGTTGCAACAC
The DNA here is from genome assembly GCA_010110895.2 of Picea sitchensis. NCBI lineage: Eukaryota > Viridiplantae > Streptophyta > Pinopsida > Pinales > Pinaceae > Picea > Picea sitchensis. Next base: position 6,374 of record SNQJ01S0192031.1, read on the forward strand.
TGAAGCTGACAGAAGAAGAAGAAGAAGATCATTCAGATAAGATGTTCACTCCATGGGAGATGGAGTTGGAGAAGTTGGAGGACTGGTTGAACCATCCAGAACTAGTGGATGAATTTCGAGAGTAGACAATCATGCAGATTGAAAAAGAGGAGCATTCCGAGGAATCGCTCAAAACTTTGATCCAGGGAGCTGAACAACTAATGATGAATACAATGTCGAGGCATGCAACGGAAAATGAATGGAAATTCCAGCTTGGGAAGAGAATAGAGGAAGCTGGAGACATGCCAGCAACATGAATGGTAGAAGTCAAGCTGCCATAGGGAGAAGCTGAGCAACAACTCAGTGATAGAACTGTAGAAGAGGATTCTGCAATAGAATGGCCAGCTACTGCCATAGAAGAGGAAGAATATGGCATGGGAGATCTAGTTGATCGACCCATTTGCAGGGAAGAAGTGAAGGCGAGAAGACTGCATGAGGAGAGCCAGCCACTGGAGCAGTTGGATAGGGTGATTGAGGAGATCAGAGAGCTGATGATTAGATCAGCAGAAGCTGCTAGCGAAGGAAAGATGAACAACAAAGAGACTGCAATGGAAGTAGTAGCAGTAGAGAGATGGAGCAGAGATATAGCTCGAAAGAGTTGTTTGGGATCTAGGTGGATTTCAACAGCCAGAGTGGAGAGCTCATGAGTAGAAGCTCATGAATTTTTCACAGCAGAGGAGTATGATGCAGGAGAGTCACTTCATGCCATCCAGCCAGGCACCTCAAGCACACATTCAAGGGAGGAGAGAGGCACAACCCTCTCACTTCCCAATTTTGAATTTGAATATGCATTTAATATTTGTAAGGATAGTAGAGACAAAAAGGCCATGTGTATGCACAGACTTTAGTTATAGGTAGCCTTTAATGGTTGCAAGACTGAGATCTAGATCTGATTTGTACCAGACAACCCATTTAATTATGAATTCAATATAATTGAATAGAGTAGGTGAGATGGATGGAAGAGCTCGAAGAGCCCCCTCATGTAAAACTATTTTGTATCTTTTTTTGATTATTATTATTGAGTAGAGAGGAGAGGAGAGGAGAGACTCTATTGTAGTCCAATCTCACATTGTAAACAGGCATTCATATTAATACAAACAACAGTTTCTTGTATGTTATTTTGTGTATGAGGAATGTCCTTATGTGTCTGTATTTATATGCTGCAGATGTATGGTTAGTTATGCATTACAGGGAAAAATAGGTTCTTCTATCTGTGGGTTCTTCGATTTCAGGTTGGGTTCTTTGAGGCTTTATGCCAGGAGGGTGTGACAGAACGCTGGAGGTTCTGAAAGCCAGTGCATAGGTTCACTTCTAAATTCTGAGGAATTTGGACAAGGACGTGTCAGGAGGGAACACCAGCTAAAGTCATTGACTGAAGGAAGGACATCAAGGTTGTTGAACACCTTGGAGGTAGTAATGTGTGGAAGGGAGCAGAGTAGAAGACATAATCATTGTGGGATTCTGCAAGAGCTCTGCCAGGTGGGCATTGAGTAGATGCACAGGTTGCATTGAGGATAAGAACTCTAGTTCGAGTTCAGAAAGGAGATAGAGCCACTGAGGGTTCTATAAAGCTCTTCCAAGAGGGAATTGAGCGCAAACACAAAGTGCAGAAGGAGAACTCCATTGTGAGTTCAAGGAGGAATCAGAATCACTGAGGATTCTAGGGAAACTCTGCCAAGTGGGCATTGAGTGGATGTGCAGATAGAGCACAGGAAGAACTCTTTTGAGTTATGGAATAGGAGAAGTGTCTAGGAGAAGGACCTTCACAGGGTTCCTGAATACTCTGCAGACTCAACAAGGAGTTGCTTAAGAAAGAGATTTCCAAGAGGGCATCAGATTCTCCATCTAAAGGAGAGAAAAGGGTTAAGTCCCTTAGATGTCTAAGCAACAGAGAAGCTCAGGACTGATAGCACCTTCATGTGTGTAGAGACCCTGTAGGAATTACAAAGGTTGAGGAAACCTTTCAGGGTTTCAAAGAAGACAGGCTTAGGAGGGAAAACGTCTTTAAGAACATAGGCGAGACCCAAGTTCACAGGGTTCACAGAGGAGACAAAGACTGAGGTCTTTTGGAGCAAGAAGATATTCCAAGTTCAGGGAAGGAAGAAGATATATCGCAGCAGGGAGATACTGATACCATTCGATGGGAGCTGGAGAAGAGAGATCTAGATCGTCGAGTTTCACATTCAGGTAGCAGCAGAAGAGTGCACATGGAAGAACATATCTGGGCCGTCAGATCTTGCGCAGATAATCGATATCCATCGGATCTGGGGAAAGGAGCATGATTTTTAACCCTCATATGTAGAGAAGAGAACTCGTCAAAGTACCGAAAGCATCGTGACCATCGAACAGGAGGACACATGGTGAGTGGTCAAGGTTTTGGGAATATTCCCGAAAGGATGCGAGCCATCGATCCAGTTGGATCATAGCCCTTGGTTCAAGAGGGACATAGACCGAAATTTCAGCATTTCGGCATTCCGGGTACCGAGCATGAAAAGGGTAAGAGTTTGAGACTCTTGACCCATGAAATCCTAAAATGATAAGAGTCGTCGGATTAGGGGAGGCTCAGAGCCGTTGATCTCCAGCAGGAGTAGAGTTTCGGCATTTCAGGATTTGGGATTTTGGTATTTTGGATACCGGGAGGTCGAAGGGTCAAGGAATTGGTGCAGCAGGAATCGCGACGTCTCGAAATGTGAAACTCTGAAAGAATTTGAAGGAATAGCCATAGACCAGCCATTTCGACATTTCAGAATACCAGGATTCAGAGTTTTGGAAGTCCTGGAGGACAAGGAATCTAGACTCTTGGGGAAAAAAGCCCCAAAGTCAAGAAACGTGACATAAAGAGGAGTGCGGTTGTGGTCACAGCTGGTATCGGGATATCGAGGTTTGGCATTTCGAGGATCCCACATACATGAAGTCGGGATACTTCACATCAAAAGTCCCGAAGTACGACACAACTTTGGAGGATAAAGTCAGGCCAAGGATTTCGACATTTCAGGGATCGACACTTCGATAATCCCAATAACTAATATTCGGGGCTCTTGATGTTGAAAACCCCGAAGAAGACTGCGGTCATGGGGAAAAGAGGTCACATGGATTGAGATATGGCCCAGGGGGCTAATCGTTGTTGAAGTGCCATTTTGGAATTTCGGCATTTAGGAGATCGGAGGATCAAGAAGGCAAAGGATCTTGACATTAGGACTCAGGAAGTCTCGAAACTTGAAATTCCATTTCGGGAAAAGATAGTCGGTCATTTTCAGAGGCCACAGGGAGACGAAAACTCATGCCTGGTGTATGTTCACATAGGTGGAGTCTTCATACAAGGACATGTGTATCGGGTTCATGAGGTCTTAATTAAGGCCGAAGAACCATTTTGGTTATGTGGATCCGATAGGAAGAAGCGATCTTGTGCGAACTCTGGCCCGAGGGTCGGGGGTCTGTGTCAAATTGTAATCTTCAAACTTCTACCTCCCTCTCTCAATCTCTAGCAATTCATATTCTTATGGCCCATCTCTAAGGGATAGTTATAATTGTTCCTCTTCTTTACATGCCACTTGAACAATCAATTCAACTTCTACATGTCATTTTATGCCCATTTCCTAATGACAATGAATTGGTTCAATAGTTATTGTTGATGCCCCATACACATGTTGCTTTTGATCTTGTAATCCCTTGTGAAATTTGTCAATTCATTGAGGTTAATATATGCACCCTCAAAGAAACCATTAGGATTGATCTATTCCATGGTAACGTTGAGTTATATTATACCAAGAACTCTATCAACTTAGTCCTCAATCATTCAACTACTCATAGACCATACTACCTGAAGAATTGACCAATTGACCAATAAACATTCTTAGAACCTTTTAGTTTTTTTTGACATTTTCTAGAAACATGCATCCATTATTTCCATTAATTGTCCATCAATATTATCTTCAAGTCAATTATTCATAGTTTAATAAATCTATCACTTCCATATTAGGTCGCTTCTCTCCTAGTGGAACTTCCCAACAAAACTTAGTACTTAGTTGCACTCTGACCTAATTGACTATTTGACTTTTTAAACTATTTTGTATGATTCCTAGGAAATGTTAATTAGTGTACTCAAATTCCTTTAATATCATGATTGATCTCCACATATTTATGATTTCATCATGCACTTGTGGAGAAAATATACTTGCATATGAAAATTTACAAAGATATATTTCAATAAAGATTAGTAATTGATAATGAAAATTGTTTTACAAAATAAATAACTTTTAAAAATACAAGTCAAAGGGTGAGTCAAGTAATAATTTGTGACTTTTAATTGTATATGTTAATTGGTTCTATCTCAAGTTTTAGAGAGGACAATTTTGTATCTACCCCACCTAGGACCAATCTGCACTTTTGACATGTTTTCTTTTCATGAGAAGACTATTGATTAGGACTCTTCATGAGTTAATTTTTTATTGGGGATGGAAAGGTAACAAAAATATCATTCTAGCACATATCTGTGTGTGTAACCTCTAACCAAAATTTTGGTTGGTAACCTACCAAAATTACTCAATTGTTAACCTAGTGGAAATCTATTGGTAACCAAGAGAGAATCTATTTCTCTCTCTCGATACCCCCAACTCCGTCCACTTGCCGCTCTTTCTCTCTAGAGGAAAACCATGATAGTTTGGTCCTTGTTCTATTATTTTTCTTTCATTGTGAAGGAATTATTTTGTCAGTTAATGTTTAAAATCCATATAGTTTATAAGTTTCACCTTTCCATATAAATTTCAAGAATCTATTTTGAATTATTTTGACACAACAACATAGCTACATTAACTAGTCAACACATAATAACATATCCAATTCATTGAGTAGTAAGGCATAAGGTTCCATTTGAAGCTCTTTTTTTACTAGTTTTGTAGATACCTTATGACACAATCCTATATCCCTTTGATTTATTCATCATTTGAGAGCTTTGGTAGTATATAGAAATATATTTACTTTTTTTTTAGGGATGTTGATATTTACAAAATTTTGTGTGTTAGTGTAATTTACTAGTATTGTGGCATTGTTGCTCTTTAAATGAAAAGGAAAAGAGCTAAAATAAATCTTGCAAAAAGGTAGAATTCATTTTGTTATCAAATATAAACAACCACGAGTAAGATGGAATTGAATTTCAAAGAGTAAATATGGCATTGTACTTAACAAATAATAATATAGTATCATATTGTATGATTGTAGTTCAAGAAAAAGAATCTATATATGGAACAATTATTTCTTGAGTGCATTGTATTTTTTAACACAATTTCATAGTGTACAAGAGTCTTAAAAAAATATTATTAAAAATAAGTAATCACAAGTGACAAAATCCTTAAAAACTAGGTTCAAAGTGTTTGCTAGAAAACATTTACACTAAGAATCAACACTAAGATTCAAGATATTTTCCATGAATAGAAAATCTATATTACTTTGTTAATGTTGGTATTTCTATAATGAGTCAATCTATTCATAGATTGATTTTGTTTTAGGTAATCTTTAATGGTCATTAGCCGAGCTATCAAGATTTATTAGGTTAGTGAGTCAGGCCAAGCTATGATATATGCTCCCTTAGTTATGGCCTCAAACACAAATTTCATTCAAAAACTCAATGATCAACATGATTATGTAATTCACACCAAGTTTTGCATTTTTCTGTGTTCTTCCATTCTCAAATGATTTAGCCAAGAATTGGCATCTTTATGCCAACCCCCATTAAGAAATAGGTAGCATCTTTTTTTTCATGTTAGTAGTCTCTTGTGCCTGTACATTAGGTACATAGTATCTCTAATAGACAACTTGTAATAGATAACTAGTATTAGTCATCACATTACTATTTGTAGAAATTTATATTAGGAATACAAACAACCCTCATACAAAATTTGCAACATAAGGAATAAGGAATATATATGTTATATTAGTGGATTGAACCATGTTCAAAGAATATGCACATGCTATTGAGTTAATTTTGGGTAGTTATCCACTCAATGTAGAAATCCCTTAGTTTATAGTACACAATTAGGTCCTTTTATGTAGATTTAGGTGACCATAAAATATTTCACAGTTATGTATTTAGTTCAACCATATCCACAACTATCCAAAAAATTGTCGTTAAATCTCTCAAGCGATCCAACTATATAATATACCATTTTCACATTTCATGTGTTATATAATATAACATTATCCAATCTGTGATCAGAGAAGAGTGCACCACTTAGTAAAGCGAGATTTCTTATGTGCCTAGATTAAAGGCATAATAAGTTGTTGTGCACCACCTACTAAATATTTCTTATGTTATTAGTGGGTGCATAAGGTTATGAATGGTGGATCCAACCATAGGGTAATTTTAATATGCACATGCTATTGAGTTATTTTTGGTTATTTATCCACTCAATGTAGAAATCCCTTAGTTTATAGTACAAAATTAGGCCCCTTTATGTAACTTTAGGTGACCATAAAGTATTTCAGAGTTATGTATTTAGTTCAGCCATATCCACAACTATCCAACAATTTGTCATTAAATCTCTCAAGTGATCCAACTATATAATATAACATTTGCACAGTTCATATGTTTTATAATATAACATTATCCAATCTCTGACCAGATCAGAGTGCACCACTTAGTAAAGAAAGATTTCTTATGTGAGCCACAGTTCATTTAGTTTATGTAAAAATAGGTTTTGGACATGGAGGGATATAATGTTTGGTGCAATAATCAACAAAAAATAAACTCAAAACTATATCATGCAAGGGAGTTAGGGAGTTTATAGTTAAGAGATCCCTTAGTGAAAATATGGTTCCTTTATGTAACAATTAGGTGTAAATCCCTTAGTGGAAATTCCTTAGTTCATAGTAAAATTAGGTCCCTTTATGTAACTTTAGGTGACCATACAATATTCACGGTTATGTATTTAGTTCAACTATATCCACAACTATCCAAAAAAATTTCCTTAAATTTCTCTAGTGATCCAAATATATAATATAGAATTTGCACAGTTCATATGTTATATAAAATAACATTATCACAAAAAATTACATCTGCTCCACCTCATCTTAATTTATATTAAGAATACAAAAATCCTTCAATCCCATCCCATTTAACATGACAGTAAAGGAATTAGTATAAAAACTCAATGACATTTAAATAATGCTAATGGGAAGTTTAAAGCAATGACATATAATCCATGTCCATGCAAGACCTTCACCTTGTTGTGATTAAAACATGGGTGTGCGAGGTTATGAATATTAAACTCTTTGTTTTGGGAATTCTAATGCATTACATTATATGCGGTCTTTGTGGATCCAACCATAGGGAACTTCTAAGGAATCTTAAAGAAATGTTCTGATACATTTTTTTAGCAGATCCTACCATAGGGAACTTGTAGTGAATCCACTTTCTTGTTTTTTTTCTGAATTGATTTCCCTAGGAGAACCCAACTTTCTATTTTCAATGACTTCTTTGTGTGGGTTTTATTGATTATTATGAAAAGACTGTCATTTTATCTTCTGTCCCTTATCCCTTTAGTTATCAGTCCTTGCCTGAGCAGTCGTCTAGGAGCCGAATCGACGATGGTCACTTTGGTGTTTAAAGACCTATAGATTCAAATGCCATGCTTTTCTATGCATGGATGATGAGTGAAAGATAAGAATCTTCCATTCTATATATGGACCCCTTACTTATATTTTAGTTGATTGATTCATGGCTGAATGTTTAGTCTTTGCGTCTTCTTCTTTGATGTGGATTGTGAATCATAAACCTCTAAGTGGAATGGCAGTCCCTTTGCGAACCCAACTTCTGATTTCAATGAATTCTATGTGTGGGTTTTATTGATTATTGTGAAATTTTTTTGGTTTTATCTTCTTTCACTTATCCCTTTAGTCATCAGTACGTGCCTAAGAAGTTGGTTAGGAGCTGAATCGATGGTCGTCACTTTAGTGTTTAAACTCCTATAGATAAAAATGCCCTTCTTTTCTATGCATGGATGATGAGTGAAGGAGAAGAATCTGCCATGTTATCTATGGACCTCTTACTTATCTTTGAGTTGATTGATTCATTGTTGAATGACCAATCTTTTCACCTTATAATGAGTGAGTACCTATGTGGCTTGATTGTTTAAAACTATGATTTATCTCTGCATTTTTAATTGCTTGAAATTGTGTACATCTCTAGATTTTTATTGATAAACTTTGCATTGTGGATAGATATTGAGGAGTGATGTTGACACGAGATTATCCAAACATTCTTGGAAAACACTATGTTAATTCTCAAGAAGGAAGAACAAGAACTCCTTCTTTGACTGAGACTCTGAATGAGCACCAACAATCTCGTTAGAGGATATTTTCAAATGAATCTATAAATAGATCAACTGTAGAACCTGTTCAAACCAATGTTATGAATGCACCCTTCTTAGATAGGTTTCACATAAATACTCCTACACCTGAGAATGTAGGGAATAACTCTGGACAAGAGAATATTACTGGTAAGTTTCTTAAATTTTGTTTATTTTTGTTGAATTTTCTTGTATTTAAATTTATGTGAGGTTAAATATTGAAGTTACTTTCAAATGTGTGTGTAGGAAATCAAATTAGAGTAAGGGGTGAGAACGAGAGTGGTTGTCACGAAGATTCAAATGTCCGTGCAAAGGGTGAAGATGGATTTACGAGGTCGCATTATGAAGAAATAGAAGATTACATGCCAACATCCACCTATCCTTCAGATATTGGCGATGAACTTCCTTGGGAAGGGAATACTGAAGAAATAATGCTTGAGTGATGCTCAGGTCTTAAAAAGATATTGAAAAATGATTCGGCGGTCTTGGAACTCCCTCAGGAGATCAAACAAAGTTTGCAAATTGTTTTTCATTCACTTGAAAACTTTATGGATGCATATTAGAAGATGGGGCCAACCACTGACATTTTTGTCGGTCTAATGAGGTGGCAAAAGTCAGCGGTGATGGGTCCTGATAAATGGGAGATAGTAAAAAATAGAGTTTCAAAATAAAACACCATCTCCATGTTAAATTTCAAAGAGGGCCCAAAGACAAAAATGTTGAAGGTGCAATATTTTAAACACCCTGACTTTGTCGAACATTTGTATAATATGTTTTTGGCGGCATATGGGAAATTTCCGTGGAATGATGAGGTTCTACACTATTTTGAAAGACGTGTTTTTGTGGATTTTTTCTTGCACATGCACCCTGATTATACTAGTCTACCGTCCAAATATTATTGGACTCGTAAATGACGTACATATGACCACAAAGGGGCATATCAAAGTGCGGCATTGCTGAGGCCTCCACAACCTTTAGTACCTCACCCAACAGGGGCATTTGCATCACTTTCAGAGTTCCAGGATACATTAGAAGTTGGCAAAGAGGCCAGGACTGCAATTGGGGAAAATTTGGAAGCTATGTTTTATGGTGTTGATGTTGGCATGAAGCATCAGTGAGCAGAAGCCAATTCCCAAACCACATTTGTTGATAAAACAGATGCAGACTTAGATGCAATGTCAACAGAAGAAGTTTTGGAGTATGCAAAATTTTGTTGGGATGGTTGGAAGAAGGTCATTCAAAATGATGACCTGAACCGCAGATTGGTATGTGTTCTATTTATGAACATTTTGATGCATTTTATGATAGTTTACTTCGAGTTCTAGATTTAGATATCCTTGTCTCTATATAAATAATTGAATTCTTCTTGCCATTAATTGCATTTTGGAGATATGTTAAACGAATCTTTAGTTGGTAGAGGACTTGATTCGACAAGTTTGAATTTGGATGGATTGAATTGGGTATGTCTTTTCTAATAGTTGTTCAATATCCACTCTTTTGAATAAGAGATCAACAACATTTATAATTTTATATAATTGTGAACACATTGAATCCTAGATTTAGTTCTTAGTTGTCTTGTTCACAACTCTCTATTCCATCTCTTGGTACTTGGGCTGGCTTGTCTCAATTCTCATTGGGAAAGTTTGAAGAGGGTGGGAGTTCACAGGTATCATTTAATATCTTAAAATCATTTAAATTTAATGTGTTATATAATCATTTAAATATAATTTTTTTAATTTTCAAATTTGAAATTTGTTATATAGGCTAATGTGGGGAAGAGAGTACCTGAGAGTGTGCTCAGAAGGGATATTGGGATTGAGGAAGAACCCATATTAAGGAAGGGTGTGTCCATTCAGGATGATTCATAAATGTATGTTCATGACTTTTATCAAATTTTTGTTTTCTCAAATTTATAGTTTAGCCTTTCCTCAATTATTTTGAATTATATAGAACCCCTAGATAAGTTTGTCTTTGTCTTAAATTGTGTACATTCAAACTTATTTAAGTTTATATCATGATGAAGACCTAATTTTGAACATGAATATGATTGAATATTTGAGAACAAATTCTATCCCACATCAAAAAAAAGAAAGTTTCTAAATTTTCCTCGATTTCATTCCTTGCTTTCATGTCCAAGAATGTTGTAGTATTATATGAGAACATCTATTCCACCAAATAAAGAGAAGATAAGTAATTTTCAGAAGAATGGTTTTTAAAATGAATATTTGTGAACTTTTTTAGATAATAAGTAGTTTTTTGGAAGAATTTCTTAATATGGAGATTTATGAGTCCTTTAGTTTGAAAGGGAATCATGGAATTTGATTATATAACCACTGCAGAAGAACAAGAGAAGCATTTAACTGTCGAGGAGATTAGTATTTTATTGCTATGTAAATATGATCAAATAACAACACCTGGGATGAGAATTACAAAAGGATTTGAGACTTTATTTAGAAGGAGAATTTCCTGAAGGATTTTGAACTTTATCCAGAAGGAGATAAATATTTCTTTGAAAGAATGACTTAATATGGAGATTTGTGAATTTTCTTCATACACAGTTCTATATTTATTTTTAGATTATTATCTAACTCTAAATCACAATTTGTTTTACCAAGAACACAATAACATCATTTGGGATGAGATTTTCACCTAAAGGATTTTGGACCTTATCCACAAGGATAATTTCACCTGAAGGATTTGGGACCTTATCCACAAGGATAATTTGTAGATAAGATTTACAAATTGTTTAAATCATGTACTCTTAATTGGAGAGTAACTAGATCTTAAATCTGTTTAACTGTGGTTGGTCATGTTATTATTACTGATTGTTTATTTAATATTTAGTTACAGTATACATGTTAATATGTGTTATTTGTTTTTTTATTATGTTTTTTATTTTTATAGATGTCTAAATTATATTTGGTGGAAAATATGTTTACAATACTCTTTGTGAGAAAGAGTATGTTGGAGGATGATAGTTAAAACTATTTTGGTATGTATGTCGATTTTATTTTAATTACAATTTTTGAATTTTGTATTATTTCTCATGTTTGAATTGTAAATTTTTAATTTTTGAAATCTGTTTTTTTGCAGGTTTGAATTTCATGTATGAAGTGATCTATCTTAAAGAGATGGCTTAAAGTCTAGAATTTTGGAGTTA
>SNQJ01S0192032.1:2444-17914 GCA_010110895.2 Picea sitchensis
AGGAATGGGGAACTAACATTTTGGGATTTAGGGATTCGGGTTTTCAAATACCAAACAACAATACACTACAACTCTCGAATTTCGAAAGGTAAAAAGGATGTTGGACCACCACTTCGAGATTTCGGGCTTCGGGGTTTCGGGGTTTCAAAGGTCAACATCTAACATACAACAACTTCCGAAAATGCGAATGGTGATGAGTACTTCGGGAATTTGGAGTTCAGTATTTACTCAATCATCAACACACAACAACTCACGATATCACGGAAAAGGAACTAGCACTTCGGGATTTTGGAGTTCGGGTTTTCGTGAGTACAGAAGCCAAGAATCAACAGAGATAAACCTCTGAACTGCGAAAGAGAACAAAGGAGAGACCCGAATTTCGAGGTTTCAGGGTTCGAAACTTCGCGAGTTCCAAAGTCCAAATATCAACATATATACTCTTTCAAAACGGTGAAAAGGAAAAGTGGGTCCCACATTTCAGGATTTTGGGATTCGAAATCTCGTGTCTTAAAAAGACAAACATCAAACACAACGAAATCCCGAAATTGCAAGAAAGAAAAGAACGTTGGACTAACATTTCAGGATTTTGGGTTTTGGGGTTTCAGGGTTTCAAAAGTCAACCAACAACACACAACCAATCCTGACTTCTGAAAGGTGAAATGGTGTCAGACCATTACTTCGAGATTTTTGGGATTCGGGGTTTCAGGGTTTCAAATGTCAAACAACAACGCACAATAATTCCTGAAATCTGAAAAGTGAAATGATGTGGAATTAATACTTTGGGATTTCGGGATTCGGGGTTTCAAATGTCCAACAACAACGAACAACAATTCCCAAAATCTGAAAAGTGAAGGATGTGGAATTAATACTTTGGGATTTCAGGATTCGGGGTTTCGGGGTTTCAAATGTCAAACAACAACACCCAATAATTCTCGAATTCTGAAAGCATGAGGACTTAAGAAATTTACATGCACAGAAGGTACAAAAGGATAAACGTTTTTGTATAAGGTAAATTCTATAATATTCACTTGGGGCCTCTTTTAATCAATGAATTAAAAGTCAACAGTACTGGATTTGAGCATCTATCTAAAAACATGATTAAGAATATCATTCCATTAGACATTGGTCATTATAATTGATGTTCTGAGGGATCTGAGTTTGATTTCCTTGGGATTTATCTATAGAGAGGATGTCCCTCATTCACGTCAATCTACTCCTTTCCTTACTTACTTATAGAAATATAATTACAGACTTCCTTCACATATATTCCCCACAACCAACAAAATGGAAATCATTACAGTTCTGATTTAATCAATACAATGCATCAGAAAAATCATTCAGACAGAGAATGGACATCATTCCAGTTCAGATTCAATATATACATAACATCAAAAGACATAGCCATTCATAAATAGAGGGGGGGAAATTAACATATCTGAATCCAATCCACGAAAATACAAAGGGAACAACCACGTTCCTCCCAACCGTAGAACAGGGCAGCCAAAATTACTTGCCCAATTCACCCCCTAGCCTGACCATGAATCCACGAGGACGAACTTGGAAACTCCTCCTTAGCAATGTCCTTCAATTCCAGCAGTTAACCTCTTGCCTCACACTTACTCAACAATGCTCATAACAGCAAGGCAATTATGTTTCAATAGGCTCCTCTTGCCTCACACTCAATCCACAGTGTTCATAACAACAAGAGAGCTCAAAAATATTTCCCAGCATACTTGGCAGCATCCTGCCTCCTCACATATGCTATTTATCAATTTTGCCGAGGTCTTTTTCCCTCTTTTGGGGATTTTCGTAGCTTTCTTAATCCCTTATTTTTAGGGGCTGCTAGTGGCCAAATATCTAATTTTCCACTTCTCATAATCAGCCTAGAGGCAGTTCCAGCATGTTCCCCACTCATGGAGTCATGGTCAGTTGATTTTAACATGGTTGTTCCATTTGTCCTCCTGCAGTTAATATAAATATTCTATTGTGATAAAAGTGTAAGAGTCAAATAGTTAGTTGAGTCCAAAAAGATCTCTGCCCAACAACCATAATAATTAAATACAATTATTAAATTTAGAATTCAGAATTTCCATAAATGGCAAAAATTTTCCAGATTCGAATTTGCCAAAAAACGAAAAAAAAATTCCAACACATAAAAAAATAAATATTTTATTTTGGGGGGATGTCACATCCTTTCCCGCTTCAGTAAAACACTTTCCTCAGTGTTCATTCCTTTCCTGGAACAGGATTGGGTGATATTTCCACAAATTTCCTTCCAATTCCCAAGTGTCCTCCTCAGGACTAAAGTGTTTCCATTGCACCTTTACCTAAGCGACGACTCTGTTCCGAAGTGTTATTTCTCTTGTGTCCAGTATGCACAGCAGTTCCACTTGGAACTTGCTTTTGAGTTCCACCTACACCAAGTTCCAATCAATCATATGAGTAGGGTCATGAATATACTTTTTCAACAAAGAAACATGAGATACATTATGAATTCTTAGATTTATTGGAAGTGCAAGTTGATATGCTACGGGTCCAACTCGAGCTAGTTTCTTGAAGGGCCCACAAAACACAGGTGCCATATTGGCACAGATCCCCAACTTCAGTGATCTCTTTAGGGCTTTGACATTCAAATAAACATGGTCTCCCACTTGAAATTCCAAGTGTCTTCTTTTTTGATCTGCATAGCTCTTTTGTCTGTCCTGTGCTTCTTTCAAGTTCTGTTGTACCTTCCTTACCATGTTCTCCATTTCTTGGAGCATCCCTGGTCCAACCATGAGTCTGTTAGCCGGGTTATCCCAGCTAATTGGAGTTGTACACTTTCTGTCATACAGTATTTCGAAAGGGCTCAACATAGCCGAAGTTTGGTACCCATTGTTATACACAAATTCTACCAAGTGTAGGTAGTCTTCCCACCTGTTGGACTTTGTTCTTACATACATGCAGAGCATATCCTCTATGATTTGATTTGTCCTTTCGGTCTGTCCATCTGTTTGTGGATAATAACTCGTACTGGAATTCAAATTAGTATTTATCCCTGCAAACAATTCCTTCCAAAAAGTGGATGTGAATTTTACATCTCTATCTGAAACCACCATTTTAGGAATACCATGCAGTCTAAAAATTTCTTTCATGAATATTTGAGCAATATTAATAGCTTTAAAAGTAGACTTTACAGGAATAAAGTGTGCAGACTTACTGATTTTATCGATTACAACCATGAGTGAGTCATTCTATCTGATTTTTAGGCAAACTTGTTATAAAGTCTAGCGATATGGTCTCCCATTTCCATTCTGGTACTGGTAATGGCTGTAATAGGCTGGCTGGATGCTGGTGTTCATCCTTAACCTGCTGAAAATCTTGGCACCTAGCCAAATACTCTGTTGTTTCGCCCTTCATATTAGGCCAGTAAAATAGTTTTCTGAGTGATGTTATTGTTTTCTTGTAACCTGGATGGCTAGAATATGGTTTCTTATGCACTTCGTCTAAAATAGTTAATTTTAGCTCTGTTGAATTTGGTATGTAAAGTTTATTTTTAAATCTTAATAGTCCCTTTTTGTCGATACTTATATCTCATTTATCTTAGTTTGTGATATTGTTCTGCAATTTTTCCATCATCTTAGTGTAATTTTCGTTGTTAATACCTGCCGCTTTTATTCTTTGTTCCAGATAACTTTTTGCATTGCTGATATTTATCTCAAATAACCCATGGACTCTTCTTCTTAAAGTACCTTCTACTTTATTTTCTTTACCATTGATATGTCTGACCTTGAAGTCGAATTCGCTCAAGAAGGCTAACCACCTTGCTTGTCTTGCATTAAGGTCTAGTTGGTTAAACAAATATTTCACTACGATATTATCCGTCAATAGTAAGAATTTTCTGACCATTATATAGTGTCACCACATTTTTAAGGCATGTATTACTGCTACCAATTCTAAGTCATGAGTGACATAATTTCGTCATTGTTCCTTTAATTTATGGGACTCATAACAAATCACGTTCCCTTCCTGGGTTAAAACACCACCTAGTCCCTGTTTACTTGCATCAACACATATTGTGAAGTTTTTATCTCGATCGGCTACCTTCAAAATGGGTGTCGATGTCAATAGTTCTTTTAGCTTGTTAAAACTGTCTTGACGCTTTTGCGACCAGTTAAACTTGGTCACTTTCTTTTGTAATGATGTTATAGGGTAGGCTATCTTGGAGAACCCTTCTATAAATCTATGATAATATCCGGTGATTCCCAGGACTGACCGGATATCTACCACATCCTTAGGCACTGACCATTCCATAATGGACTTTATCTTTTTTGGGTCTACGACAATACCTTCCGAGGAAATGACATGTCCTAATTATTGTATTTCCTTTTGATAAAAATCACATTTATCGAATTTTGTGTATACCTCATGTTTCCTTAGTGTTTGCAGAACTATTTTTAGGTGTTCATCATGTTCCTCCTCCGTTTTAGAATAGACCAGAATATCATCGATAGATACTACCATGAACGTGTCTAAGTACTAGCTGAAAATGTTGTTCATCAAGCACATAAATGTGGTTGGTGCATTAGTGAGTCTAAAAGGTATGCCTACAAACTCGTAGTGTCTGTATCTTGTTCGAAAAGATATTTTGTTTATGTCCTGATCTTTTATCCTAACTTGATGATAACCGTATCGTAAATCCAATTTTGAGAAGATCTTGGCCCCACCAACTTGATCGAACAGACCATTTATCCGTGGTAAGGGGTATTTGTTCCTAATGGTCACTTTGTTTAGTTGTCTATAATCGATACATAGTCTTAGAGTACCATCTTTATTTTTCACAAAGAGGACTGGTGCACCCCATGGCGAGACACTTGGTCTGATATACTCTTTGTCCAACAATTCCTGTAATTGTATTTTTAATTCTGTCAGTTCTGGTAGACTCATTCGGTAGGGTGCTTTTGAGATAGGGGCTGATCCAAGTAGTAAGTCTATAGAGAAATCTATTTCTCTCCTAGGAGTTAATTCTGGTATCTCATCCAAAAACATGTCTCTGAATTCTCGTAGGATAGCAAAGTCTTCTAACTTGGGATTATCTTCTATTTCTAATAGATTCATCACTTGGATGGCGTAAATTTGACATCCCTTTCTAATACATTTCTTGAATTGCAATGATGAAACTTGTTTGACTGACACAGGTTTTGGTATACCTTGGGTTGTTCTAACAGTTCCAAAATTATCTTTATAGCTAAGTATCTTTATATAAAAGTCTAGTACTACTTTGTCTTGTTCCAACCAATCCATCTTGATAATCATATCATAAGATCCTAGTGGTAGGATGTTCAGATTGGCCCTTATCTTTTGACCATCTAAGATGAACTAGAGATCAGAAATAAAGTTAACTACTTTTCTTTAAGTCCCTGTTGCTAGTTGTACAAGCCAAGATTTTGCATGCTTTTGTTTCTTAAGTTTATTCGATTCTACTACATCGGGAGTAATATAACTTAACGTAGCTCTAGGGTCAATTAAAACATAAATTCGAGTGTCATGGATTTTACCTTCGATCTCTACCACTGAGGAATGGTGGTCAGCTTGTCGACCATCTATGACTACATTAATCCAATGCAGACTTATGCCCATGTTTCCCACTGTCGAGGCTTCCTACAAATTATAGACAACATTGCTGCTTGGTGCAATTAGACGAGGACATTTCCTCCTTAGATGAGGCTCTCCACACTCCCAACATTTTAATGGCTCGGGGGAGTTTTTTCCCACACTTCTTCATTCCCAGGTTGACCGGTTTATCGCTACCTTGCGTATTCAGATGATTGGAGTGAAAATCCTTCCTTGGGAAACTTTTTGCTGCATTCCGATAAGGAGTTGGCTGGTATCCCTTCTTCCGTTGGTGCATTCCATCTTGTTTCTTATCCTTCCAAGTCTTGAGAAACTCTACCCACTATTTATACTGGTCATAGAACATGTGTTCCTTCCTCAATGAATCACTCAAGGATTTGGGGTTTTCAAACACAATTCAGTCCCTGTAGGACTGTGGTAAACAACTTAAGAATCAATGGATTTTTACCTTATCCTCCCGGATGTATGGTACGAACCTTAGTATTTCCAGAAATTTATTTATAAGGTCATCCATCATCATTTGTCCAAGTCGTAATTCATAAAATTCTTTCGTCTTCCTTTCATAATAGCTTTCAGAATGGTATTGTTTCTTAAAATACTTCTTGAAGTTAGACCATTCCAATTGTTTCTCCTTTAGGCCCTTGGCCAATTTCAGGTCCTGCCACCAAATGTTGGCCTTCCCCTTCATATTGTACATGGCCATTCTGACCTTCATGTTGTTGGAATAGTTCTAGATTTGGAAGTATTTTTTTATGTCCAACAACCATGCCTCGGCTTCTTCTCCTATCCTGTACTCTCCATAAAAAGTAGTTGGTTTAATATTTTTGAATTGTCCTTCAAGGTGGTCTGTTTGTTTTCTTTTTTTGTCTGGTATGGTTTTGTCTTCAGCTGAAGGTGTCCCTTTAGACGAACTGTCTCTTTTTTTCTGTTTTCACACCAGAATTCTTGGAGGCCCTTTTGCTGACCTCTTCCTCAAGGTTATCATCTTTTGGGATTTTCTTGGTTACTATACTATGGAACATGACTTTGTTTATCTCTTGCTATTCCTGCTCTGCCTTCTTCAATTTTTCATTGTTGGCCTTGAAAACCTGTAGTTTAGCAATAAGGTTTCTCATTGTTTCCAACACTTCCATGGGTGAGCTTCCATCACTGTTTTGTCTTGGATCTCCAAGAGGTCCTTGTTGAATATTCTCTTCCACCCTGATTTATGCACCTTCTTGGGCTGCCATTATTCAACACAAAACAGAAAAGCTTTTTGTTTGTAATCCACAAGATTTATTAGTTTTTTCATAAATCATAATATATATACTAAGCAATTAATGTGGCCCAGTGTTCTAGCTTTTTTCTCTGATACCATATTTAATGTACCTCATAAATCATCATAAAAAAAAAAATTTATTTGTAAAATTAACCTTGCATATTTAAGTAATTAAGTCTCCTGTTATACAAATTTGAGTCTAAAAGTTGGTTAGAGATCTTACTGTCGTTGATTGGATTTACTATGCAGCTTAAAACTTCCTACCCGACGATACAAAAATGTATACTCCTCCCTTCAATGTTATTTATAGTCGTATAAAAAAAAAAATTACCAATACATTCTTATTTGATGATGCCTATGACACCAGCATGGACTCCACTATAAAAGTGCCTTGTAAACATGTATGTTACTTCCCTACCTCTAATTGGAATGAAGATTCTCTAATGTTCTTTTACCAGTCCATTCATTATATTAATAGGGTCATTCCCATAACGATAAGTTTCTTCTAGGTTCCTACAACTTTGTGAAGAAAACAAAGGTCAATTGGGTTTCGGTGATCACAAGTGTCGAACGAAATAAAGGATCTTGTTGTTCGCCGAAATCTGAAATTATGGAATGATTGTGGCTAGCATTTCGGGGTTTCAGGATTCAGGATTTCGTGAGTGCAAGTTCTCAAACAACCACATATACAAACCTACGAAATACGAAAAGGGAAAGATGGGTCCCATACTTCGGTATTTCGAGGTTCAGAACTTCGTGAGTTCTGGTGTCCAAACATCGACATACACAAATTTCCATAAAGTGAAAAAGGAAAAGGTGAGACCCTCTTTTCGGGATTTTGGGGTTCAAAAATTCACGAGTTCTGATACCTAGCCTTAACAAGAACAAACTTCTGAAATGCAATTGAGCACAAATAATTCCCGAAATTGTGAAAAGGAATGGGGAACTAACATTTTGGTATTTGGGCATTTGGGTTTTTGGGTTCTCAAATACCAAACAACAATACACTACAACTCTCAAATTTCGAAAGGTGAAAAGGATGTGGGACCACCACTTCGGGATTTCGGGCTTCACGGTTTCGAGGTTTCAAAGGTCAACATCTAACAAACAACAACACACAACAATTCTCGAAATCTGAAAAGTGAAAGGATGTGGGATTAATACTTCGGGATTTTGGGATTCGGGGTTTCAAATGTCAAACAACAGCGCACAACAATTCCCGAAATCTGAAAAGTGAAGGATGTGGAATTAATACTTCAGGATTTCAGGATTCGGGGTTGCGAGGTTTCAAATGTAAAACAACAACGCCCAATAATTCTGAAATTCTGAAAGCATGAGGACTTAATAAATTTACATTCATAGAAGGTACAAAAGGATAAAAGTTTTTGTATAAGGTAAATTCTATAATATTCACTTAGGGCCTCTTTTAATCAATGCATTAAACGTCAACAGTATTGGATCTGTGCATCTGTGTAAAAACATGATTAAGAATATCATTCCATTAGAGATTGGTCATTATAATTGATGTTACGAGGGATCTGAGTTTGATTTCTTGGGGATTTATCTACAGAGAGGATCTGCCTCATTGACATTAATCTATTCCTTTAATTACTTACTTATAGAAATATAATTAAAGACTTCCTTCACATATATTCCCCACAACCAACAAAATGGAAATCATTGCAGTTCCGATTTAATCAATACAATGCATCAAAATAATCATTTAGGCAGATAATGGACATCATTCCAGTTCATATTCAATAGATACATAACATCAAAAGACATAGCCATTCATAAATAGAGAGGGGGAAATTAACATATCTGAATCCAATCCGTGGAAACACAAAGGGAACAACCACGTTCCTCCCAACCATAGAACATGGCAGCCAAAATTACTTTCCCAATTCACAACCTAGCCTGACCATGAATCCATGACGTCAAACTTGGAAACTCCTCCTCATCAATGTCCTTCAATTCCAGTAGTTAACCTCTTGCCTCACACTTACTCAACAATGCTCATAACAACAAAGAAATTATGTTTCAGTAGGCTCCTCTTTCCTCACACTCAATCCACAGTGTTCATAACAACAAGAGAGCTCAAAAATATTTCCCAACATGCTTGGCAGTGTCCTGCCTCCTCACATATGTTATTTATCAATTTTCCCCAGGTCTTTTTCCCTCTTTTGGGGATTTTCGCAGCTTTCTTAATACATGATTTTCAGGGGTTGCCAGTGGCCAAATCTCTGATTTTACACTTCTCATAATCAGCCTAGAGACAGTTACAACATGTTCCCCAGTCATGGACTCATGGTCAACTGATTTTAACATGGTTGTTCCATTTTTTCTCTTCCAGTTAATATAAATATTTTGTTGTGATACAAGTGTCATAGTCAAATACTTAGTTGAGTCCAAACAGATCTCTGCCCAACAGTCACAATAATTAAATACAATTATTAAATTCGGAATTTGGAATTGCCATAAATGGCAAACATTTACCAGATTTGAATTTGCCAAAAACGGAAATAAATTTCTAGCACATAAGAATAAAAATATTTAATTTTTGGGGGATGTCACATCCTTTCCCCCTTCATTAAAACATTGTCCTCAGTGTTTGTTCCTTTCCTGGAATAGGATTGGATGAGATATCCGCAAATCTCCTTCCAATTCCCAAGTGGTTTCCTTAGGACTAAAGTGCTTCCATTGCACCTTTACATGAGCAATGACTCTGTTCCGAAGTGCTAGTTCTCTCCAGTCTAGAATGCGTAGGGGTTCCACCTAGAAATCACTTTCGGGTTCCACCTGCACCAAGTTCCAATCAATCATATGAGTAGGGTCATGGATATACTTTTTCAACAAAGAAACATGAAATACATTATGAATTCTTAGATTAGCTGGAAGTGCAAGTTGATATGCTACGGGTCTAATTCGAGCCAGTATCTCAAAGGACCCAAAAAACTTGGGTGCCAGCTTGCCACAATTCTCCAACTTCAGCGAGCTCTTTCAGGCTTTGACCTTCAAATAAACATGGTCTCCCACTTGAAATTGCAAGTGTCTTCTTTTTTGATCTGCATAACTCTTCTGTCTGTCCTGTGCTTCTTTAAGTTTTGTTGTACCTTCCTTACCATGTTCTCCATTTCTTGGATCGTATTTGGTCCAACCATGAGTCTGTTAGCCAGGTTATCCCATCTAATTGGAGTTGTACACTTTTTTCCGTACAGTATTTTGAAAGGGCTCAACTTAGCCGAAGTTTGGTACCCATTGTTATATGCAAATTCTACCAAGTGTAGGTAGTCTTCCCACTTGTTCGGGTTTGTTTTTACACACATGCGGAGCATATCCTCTATGATTTGATTTGTCCTTTTGGTCTTTCCATCCATTTGTGGATGATAACTCATACTAAATTTCAAATTAGTATTTAGCCCTGCAAACAATTCCTTCCAAAAAGCGGATGTGAATTTTACATCTCTATCTGAAACCACCATTTTAGGAATACCATGCAGTCTAAAAATTTATTTCATGAATATTTAAGCAATATTAATAGCTTTAGAAGTAGACTTTACATGAATAAAGTGTCCAAACTTACTGATTTTATCGATTACAACCATGATTGAATCATTATGTTTCTGAGTTTTAGGCAAACTTGTTATAAAGTCCAGCGATATGGTCTCCCATTTCCATTCTGGTACTGGTAATGGCTGTAATAGGCTGGCTGGATGGTGGTGTTTGGCCTTAGCTTGTTGACAATCTTGGCATCTAGCCAAATACTCTGTTGTTTTGCCCTTCATATTAGGAACTTCGTCTAAAATAGTTAATTTTAGCTCTGTTGAATCTGGTATGTAAAGTCTATTTTTAAATCTTAATAGTCCCTTTTTGTCAATACTTATATCTGGTTTATCTGAGTTTGTGATACTGTCCTGCAATTCTTCCATCATCTTAGTGTAATTTCCGTCCGTAATACCTTCCACTTTTATTCTTTGTTCCAGATCTCTTTCTGCCCTGCTGATATTTATCTCAAATAACCCATGGACTCTTCTTCTTTAAGCATCTGCTACTTTATTTTCCTTACCCTTGATATGTCTGACTTCAAAGTCGAATTCGCTCAAGAATGCTAGCCACCTTTCTTGTATTGCATTAAGTTCTAGTTGGTTAAATAGATGTTTCACTCTGCTATTATCCATCAATAGTAAGAATTTTTTGCCCATTATATAGTGTCACCACATTTTTAAAGCATGTATTACTGTTGCCAATTCTACGTAATAAGTGACATAAATTCGTTCGTGTTCCTTTAATTTCCAGGACTCATAACAAATCACATGCCCATACCGAGTTAGAACACCACCTATTCCCTCTTTACTTGCATCAACACATATTGTGAAGTCTTTATCTGGGTCAGCTACCTTCAAAATGGGCGTTGATGTCAATAATTCTTTTAGCTTGTTAAAACTGTCTTGACACTTTTGCGATGAGTTAAACTTGGTCCCTTTCTTTTGTAATGATGTGATAGGGTAGGCTATCTTGGAGAACCCTTCTATAAATCTACGATAATATCCAGTCATTCCCATGAATGACCAGATATCTTCCAGATCCTTAGGCACTGGCCATTCCATAATGGCCTTTATCTTTTCCGGGGCTACGACAATACCTTTCGAGGAAATGACATGTCCTAAATATTGTATTTCCTTTTGATAAAAATCACATTTATCGAATTTTTCGTATATCTTGTGTTTCCTTAGTGTTTGGAGAACTATTCTTAGGTGTTCATCATTTTCCTCCTCCATTTTAGAATAGACCAGAATATCTTCAATAAATACTACCATGAACTTGTCTAAGTACTGGATGAAAATGTTGTTCATCAAGCACATAAATGTGGCTGGTGCAATAGTGAGTCCGAAAGGTATGACTACAAAATCGTAGTGTTTGTATCTTTTTCGAAAAGCCATTTTGTTTATGTCCTGGTCCTTTATCCTAACTTGATGATAACCGGACCGTAAATCCAATTTTGAGAAGATCTTGGCCCCACCAACTTGATCGAACAGGTCATTTATCCATGGTAAGGGGTATTTGTTCTTAATGGTCACTTTGTTTAGTTGTCTCTAATTGATACATAGTCTTAGAGTACCATCTTTCTTTTTCACAAAGAGGATTGGTGCACCCCATGGAGAGACACATGGTCTGATATACTCTTTCTCCAACAATTCCTGTAATTGTATTTTTAATTCTATCAGTTCTGGTAGAGTCATTCAGTAGGGTGCTTTTGAGATATGGGCTGATCCGGGTAGTAAGTCTATAGAGAAATCTATTTCTCTCCTAGGAGGTAATTCTGGTATCTCATCCACAAACATGTCTCTGAATTCTCGTAGGACAACAGAGTCTTCTAACTTGGGCTTATCTTCTATTTCTAATAGATTCGTCACATGGATGGCGTAAAATTGACATCCCTTTCTAATACATTTCTTGAATTGCATCACTGAAACTTGTCTGAATGACACAGGTTTTGGTATACCTTGGGTTGTTCTAATAGTTCCAAAATTATCTTTATAGCTAAGTATCTTTGTATAACAGTCTAGTACTTCTTTGTGTTGTTCCAACGAATCCATCCTGATAGTCATATCATAAGTCCTAGTGGTAGGATGTTCAGATTGGTCGTTATATTTTGACCATCTAAGCTGAACTCAAGATCAGAAACAAAGTTAACTACTTTTATTTTAGTCCCTATTGCTAGTTGTACAAGCCAATATTTTGCATTCTTTTGTTTCTTAAGTTTATTCGATTCTACTACATCGGGAGTAATATAACTTAACGTAGCTCTAGGGTCAATTAAAACAGAAATTCGAGTGTCATGGATTTTACCTTTGATCTCTACCACCGAGGACTGGTGGTCAGCTTGTCGACCATCTATGCCTGCATTTATCTGATGCATACTTTTGCCCATGTCTCCCACTGTCGAGGCTTCCTGTAAATTGTAGACAGCAGTGTTGTTTGCTGCAATTAGACATCGACAGTTCCTCCTTAGATGAGGTTCTCCACACTCCCAACATTTTAATGGCTCGTGGGAGTTGTCCCCAAATTTCTTCGTTCCCAGGTTGACGAGTTTACCACTACCTTTCATATTCGGATAATTGGAGTGAAAATCCTTCCTTGGGAAACTTTTTGTTGCATTCCGATAAGGAGTTGGTTGGTATCCCTTCTTCCACTGGTGCATTCCATCTTCTTTCTTATCCTTCCAAGTGTTGGGAAACTCTACCCACTGTTTATACTGGTCATAACACATTTGTGCCTTCCTGAATCCCTCACTCAAGGATTTGGGGTTGTCAAAATCAATTTTGTCCCTGTAGGACTGTGGTAAACAACTTAAGAATCACTGGATTTTTACCTTATCCTCCCTGATGTATGGTACAAACCTTAGTAGTTCCAGAAATTTATTTATAAAGTCATCACACGTCATGTGTCCGAGTCATAATTCATAAAATTATTTCGTCTTCCTTTCATAATAGCTTTCAGAAAGGTATTATTTCTTAAAATACTTCTTGAAGTCGAACCATTCCAACTGTTTCTCCTTTAGGCCCTTGGCCAATTTCAGGTCCTGCCACCAAATGATGGCCTTCCCCTTCAGATTGTAGATGGCCATTTTGACCTTCATGTTGCTGGAATAGTTGTAGATTTGGAAGTACTTTTTGATGTCCAACAACCATGCCTCAACTTCTTCTCCTGTCCTGGACTCTCCATCAAAAGTAGTTGGTTTAATATTTTTAAATTCTCCTTCAAGGTGGTCTGTTTGTTTTCTTTTTTTGTCTGGTATGGTTTTGTCTTCAGCTGAATGTGTCCCTTCAGACGAACTGTCTCCTTTTTCTATTTTTGCACCAGAATTCTTGGAGGCCATTTTGCTAACCTCTTCCTCAGGGTTATCATCTTTTGGGCTTTTCTTGGTTACTATACTATGCAACAAGACTTCATTTATCTCTTGTTGTTCCTGCTGTGCCTTCTTCAATTTTTCATTGTCGGCCTTGAAAACCTGTAGTTCAACAATAAGGTTTCTCGTTGTTTCCAACACCTCTGTGGGTGAGATTCCATCACTATTTTGTCTTGGATCTCCAGGAGGTCCTTGTTGCGGATTCTCTTCCACCCTGATTTTTGCACCTTCTTGGGTTTCCATTATTCAACACAAAACATAAAATATTTATGTTTGTAGTCCACAAGATTTATCAGTTTTTTCATAAATCAGAATATATATACTAATAAATTAATGTGGCCCAGTGTTGTAACTTTTTTCTCTGATACCATATGTAATGTACCTCATAAATCATCATAAAAAAAAAAAATTGTGTGTACAATTAACCTTGCATATTTAAGTAATTAAGTCTCCTGTTATAAAAAATTTGAGTCTGAAAGTTGGTTAGAGATCTTACTATCGTTGATTGGCTTTACTATGCGACTTAAAACTTCCTACCCAATTACACAACAATGTATACTCCTCCCTTCAATTTTATTTAAAGTCTTATAAAAAAAAAAATTACCAATACATTCTTATTTGATGATGCCTATGACACTAGCACAGACTCCACTATACAAGTGCCTTGTAAACACGTCTGTTACTTCCCTACCTCTAACCGGAATGAAGATTTTATAATGTTCTTTTACAAGTCCATTCATTATATTAATAGGTTCATTCCCATAATGATAAGTTTCTTATAGGTTCCTACAATTTTGTGAAGAAAACAGAGGTCAATCGAGTTTCAACGATCACAAGTGCCGAACGAAATAGAGGATCATGTTGTTCGCCGAAATCTGAAATTACGGAACAACTATGGCTAGCATTTCGGGGTTTAGAGATTCGAGAGTTTGTGAGTGCAAGTGCCCAAACAACCACATATACAAACCTCCGAAATGTGAAAAGGGAAAGATGGGTCCCGTACTTTGGGATTTCGGGGTTCGGAGCTTCGCGAGATCCGGTGTCCAAACATCGACATACACAAATTTTGGAAAAGAGAAAAAGGAAAAGTAGAGACCCACATTTTGGGATTTCGGGGTTCGTAACTTCATGAGTTCCGGTACCTAGCCTTAACAAGAACAAACTTCCTAAATGCAATCGAGCACAAATGATTCCGGAAATTGCAAAAAGGAACGGGGAACTAACATTTCAGGATTTAGGGATTCGGGTTTTCGGGTTTTCAAATACCAAACAACAATGCACTACAACTCTCGAATTCCGAAAGGTGAAAAGGATGTGGGACCACCACTTTGGGATTTTGGGCTTCAGGGTTTCGGAGTTTCAAAGGTCAACATATAACATACAACAAATTCTGAAAATGCAAATGGTGATCAGTACTTCGGGAATTCAGAGTTCTGGATTTAGTCAATCATCAACACACAACAACTCCCGATATCGCGGAAAAGGAACTAGCACTTCAGAATTTTGGAGTTCGAGTTTTCGTGAGTAGAGAAGCCAAGCATCAACAGATAAAAACCTCTGAAATGTGAAAGAGAAGAAAGGAGAGACCCGAATTTCATGGTTTCGGGGTTCGGAACTTCGCGAGTTCCAGAGTCCAAATATCAACATAAATACTCTTTCAAAAAGGCGAAAAGGAAAAGTGGGTCCCGC
>SNQJ01S0192033.1:0-17914 GCA_010110895.2 Picea sitchensis
CTTAGACTTGTGCTTCAAGTGTTAAGAGAACATCAGCTCTATGCCAAATTTAGCAAGTGCGACTTTTTCCAGAAGCAAATACATTACTTGGGCCATGTCATATCTGAAGAGGGAGTAGTAGTAAACCCTAACAAGATCAGGTCTATCATGGAATGGCCTACCCTGAAGGACGTTTCAGATATTAGATCCTTTATGGGATTAGCAGGATACTATAGGAGGTTTATAAAAGGATTCTCCAAGATTGGTTGTCCAATCACTGCCCTCCAGAAGGGAGTTAAATTCCTTTGGACCCCAAAATGCAAAGAAAGGTTTCAGTCCCTAAAACATCTACTAACCCACGTACCCGTGTTGAAGATCATCGATCCCGAAGCTAACTTCCTCGTGTGCACAGATGCTTGCAAGGAAGGGCTCGGAGGAGTCCTTATGAAAGGAGGAAGTGTAGTCGGCTATGAATCCCGAAAATTGAATGAGCACGAAGTCAACTATGTGACCCATGATCTAGAGTTGGCTACCATAGTGCACGCCTTAAAAATGTGGAGGCATTACCTCTTGGGAAGGAAATTTGTACTCATGACAGACCACTGTGGATTATGACATCTTTTTGATGAACCAAAGATCAATGCCATACAAGCTAGGTGGATGGCCCTCCTTAGTGAGTTTGATTTTGAAATAAAACATGTTAAAGGAAAGGAAAATAAGGTGGTCGATGCCCTTAGCAGAAGTATGAAAACAATTCACCTGGAAGCGGTGAGCACCTGTGAAACGAATGTCAAAGAAAGAGTCAGGAATGCACAAGAAACAGACATATTCTTCCAGACCGTGACCTCGTACCTGGAGCAAGAACCCACAGGGATAAAGTATGAAGGCTACCAGATGATAGATGGAAGTCTGCTAACTTACAGAAACAGATTGTATATTCCAGATTGTGATGACTTGAAGAGGTTCATAATGGATGAACTACATAAAAGACCATATATTGGTCACCCGAGATATCAGAAGATGGTCACGGCCACTAGGAAACAATTCTATTGGCCTGAATTAAAGAAATACATAGCTAATTATTTAGCTAAGTGCCTAGAATGTTGACAGGTTAAAGAAGAACACTGGCACCCATCAGGATTATTACAACCTCTACCAATCCCGTAATGGAAATGGGAAACCATTTCCATGGATTTCATCACTGAATTACCAACCTCGACTAGGAAGAATGACGCCATCATGGTGGTGGTGGATAAATTGAGCAAGTCCGCCCATTTTATCCCCATCAAATCGACCTGCAAGGCACTAGATATTGTCAGCATATTCATGAAGGAGATATTCAGACTACATGGTATGCCTAGAAAGATCGTGTCCGACAGAGACACAAAATTTACTTCCAACTTTTGGAAATCCTTGATGGCTAGTCTAGAGACCAAATTATTGTTTAGCACAGCCTATCATCCTCAAACCGATGGACAGACGGAAAGAGTGAACCATATATTAGAAGACATGCTAAGAATGCATGTAATGCATCAACCTAAAAAGTGGGAAGATTACCTGCCACTAGTGGAATTTGCCTACAATAACGGCTACCAAGAATCCCTGAAGATGAGTCCCTTCAAAGTCCTCTATAGTAGACCATGCAACACTCCAGTCAGTTGGAGTAACCGAGTAAATAGAATTACTATTGAACCCAACATGTTGAAAGAAATGGAACAACAAGTGATTCAGATAAAACAAAATCTAAAGGTCGCTCAGAATAGATAGAAAAGTTACACCGACCGAAGGAGAACTCCAAGAGAATTCAAAATGGGAGACCATGTATATCTCAGAGTTAGGCCCAGGAAAAGTTCCCTGAGGATGGGAGATTTTGAAAAGTTGGCACCTCGGTATTGTGCACCCTTTGAAGTTCTAGATAGAGTGGGACCTGTAGCCTATAGGATAGCACTTCCTCCCACAGTAAAAGAACATAATGTTTTCCATGTTTCATTATTGAAGAAATATGTACATGATTCTAATCATATAATTGACTGGTTTGTGATCCAGGTGGAACCGAAGGCAGGGATGATTTTAAGGATGGAAATTTATTTTAAAATGTAGAAACCTTGGTGAATCTTACTAATCCTTCATATGCCAACTATAAATGATTGGCGATATTTTTGTAAAAATATTCAAATTTCTAGGGATTCTATGTAGTTTTTATAAAATTTTGGCGATTTTTAAGGTAAAATAATTTTATCCTATAGAATTTGTGCGAATCATTTTTAAAATAGCGAATCTCGTTTTTGGAAAAACCATGGAAAATTAGCCCATGAGAGAAATTTATCCCCTAAAATCATGCATGACCAGAGGGAGAATTCTTGCCAGAACCTCAATGCATACTGGACAGAAGGGAAACCCCACTCAAGAACCGAACCATTGCATAGGTCAAGGTGCAGTGGAAACATTTTGGCCCAGATGAGGCTACCTGGGAAATGGAAGATGCCATGAAACATGCATATCTGATTTTGTTTACTTCTGTACATACACGTCATATTGATAGATAGAACATCGAGGATGATGTTCCTTTAAGGGGGAGGGAATTGTAACACCCTGTTTCCCCTAGTCTGTAAAAATAACTATATTGGCCAAGAACTATGGCAAACTCAAAGATGTGAATGTTTGATCTGACGGACCTTTGTATAAAAGGTCGATGAATGTAAATTATGTTATGATTATGTGTTGCATGACCGTTGGGAAGGGGGATGTGCTAAAAAAGACCATGATGGCTAATGAGAGGTGGTGGAAGGGACCTGGAATGGTTGAGTTAANAAAAGTTCGATGAATGTAAATTATGAATATGTGTTGCATGGATGTTGGGAGGGGGATGTGCTAAAAGAGACCATGATAGCTAATGAGAGTTGGTGGAAGGGACCTGGAATGGTTGTGTTAACTTCCACCGAGCCAGTACCGTATTGGTTTTACTTGCTCAAAGACCAAAGCAACTCTCTGACCCTGGAATGGATTTCCCATCAGATTTGTAGGTGGGGAGGCTCCTCAAGAGTTAATGAGGGGATGGGGGTGAACCGCCCATCCGTAAAATCTCCTAGACCTGACCGCAGATGGGGAAATTCACGCCACATGCAATCTTGTAGAGAAAAGGCAAGAGAGGAAGTGTGGTAAGGGGAGAGGGGAGAAAGTGTGCGCGACAGGGATCGTAGAAGAGAACTTGAGAAACTCTGGAAACACAGGGAGTTCGGAATATAGGAGAAGTAGATTAACCTTCGTCTCGGATTATTTTCCTGTATTAGGAGAAGGAGAGTAACCTCCTTCCTTGACTTCCGTTGAGCTAGAAGTAGGAGACTGAATCTCAAAGCATCGTGGTCTAGCAACGTGGTCTACCTGGTGTTTCTGATAAGTATTTTATGCCTTGTATTTTGAATTGTATACCATGAATACATGCTCATGTTTATCCGCCCGTAATGATTTATGTGTGGAATGATTTCCCGGTGTTTTGATCCAAAATAATGGATGCATATTTATACTTATATGATCATAATCAGTTTACGTATAAAAGGAACGAGTTCAGAATACGAGTCCATTCCCTTGAGATTTGTTCTGTCTATTGACTCACGCTATGTCCTAGTTTGATTTCCCAAAGGCACCTCCTCCCGGGAAGTTTCCCCGCATTCCAGAGTCAGAGTGAGTTCCTTGAAAAGACTACCTTTATAGTGAACCCACGAATTTACTTTACCCCTAACACAGAGTTCATAGCTCAGCGAATTAGGAAGGCTTTTCAGTCAGGTCACCAAGCCTAGGGATAATTACTCAAGAAACCATTGAAGGATCATGTGATTTGAGCCTTGTACAAGAGAGAGTAGTTCTCTCAGGTTTTTTGCATTTCGGCACCTAGGAAACCAAAGGGTAAGACCCCTTGTTTTCGCAAGTCGCGAAATCCCGGTACCCAAAACCCTGACGCGCTCTATGGATGAGCCAGTTTTGCGTGAATAGGTTTCGGCGTTTCGGCACCCAAGAAACCAAAGGGTAAGACCACTTGTTTTCGCAAGTCACAAAATCCTGGTACCCGAAACCCCGACGCGCTCTGTGGATGAGCCGGTTTTGCGTGAACAGGTTTCGGTGTTTCGGCACTCGGGAAAACAAAGGGTAAGACCCCTCATTTTCGCAAGTCGTGAAATCCTGGTACCCAAAAACCCAATGTGCTCTGTGGATGAGCTAGTTTTGCGTGAATAGGTTTCGACGTTTCGACACCCAGGAAACCAAAGGGTAAGACCCCTCATTTTCACAAGTCGCGAAATCCCAGTACCTGAAACCCCGACACGCTCTGTGGATGAGCCAGTTTTGCGTGAATAGGTTTCATCGTTTCGGCACCCAGGAAACCAAAGGGTAAGACCCCTCATTCTCGCAAGTCGCAAAATCCCGGTACCCAAAACCTCGACACGCTCGGTGGAAGAGCCCTATGTCATAGGGCAGAGTCATGTGGTAGAAGGAGGAGGTAGGTGCTAGCAGTTAACCAAGGGTCAAAACTCGGGAATCGACATTTCTGGTCCCGAAATAATTTGGACCATCCATTTGTAGGGGATGCGTAGCAATGGTCTAATGCCATTGGGGTTCTGGACATCGGAGGAATAGGAGGGAATACCCTGCCAGAAATCCCGAAGGGTAGAATG
Organism: Picea sitchensis; assembly: GCA_010110895.2. NCBI lineage: Eukaryota > Viridiplantae > Streptophyta > Pinopsida > Pinales > Pinaceae > Picea > Picea sitchensis. Next base: position 4,647 of record SNQJ01S0192033.1, read on the forward strand.
CCAGGATTTAACCCAAGCTGTTGATCAAGCCGACGATCTGGACCGTGGATCCGGATGATACCGAGTTTTCGAGTCCTGGGGATTAAAAAAAAAGGGAAAGGATGAACGCTTGCATCGCGATTCCCCAAATCGCGAAAGCCAGAAGCACCATTTTGGCAAGGCCTGTGGTCATAGCCAACGATCTCATGGAGGAGGACAAGGGAAGGGATGGTCTGCACTAGGCCCCATAGAAATTCGGGGATTCATTCCCTCAAAGAAAAGACAAGAAAAAAATAAAATCATAGTTGTCGTAGTGGGTATGTGTCAATGACCCAATTAAATATTGGTCGGTGGGGATCTTGGATATATTGAGTTTTGTGGTTTCATTTATGGCGAGATTGATTAAGTTTATATATTTGTATTCACATCTCTAGGATGACCAAATTAAATATTGATCATTGGGGATCTTGTATATATTTAAGTTTTGTGGTTTCATTTACGGTGGGATTGATTAAGTTTGGGTAAACATAGATGATGACTAAGGAAATACTTTAGTGTCTATACTGACTGTAGGTAGACTGTGTAATGAATCTAAATATTGATGTTGCTAGAAATTAGAGTGGTTTTAGTTTCTCCTTTTATTTCAGATCTATTCACTCGAATCTAATAATTTTAACTCTCATTTACTTTAGTTCAATCAACTCGCTACTTACAGTCATTCATTTAGTGGGCTCCACTACCACATGGAAGCACATGATTAGTACACATCATTTCTAGTTGGAATTGATGCATTCTTTAGTGAATTTAATGCGGTTTTTATGTGGAGATCTCAAACTGGTTGTAATTATGGTGTGGTTGTTTAACAAAACATTGTATTACCACATAGGATGAATACTTTAAGCAACATCTCACACAACCAGATAAAAGATCAATACACTAGTTCGTTACGTGGTTAAAACTCTCAAAGATGGAAACAACTCATGGCCCCAACTAATGTACAAGAAAAATTTTGTACATAATATTTTCTCACAATTGATCTTCAACAAATGACCATCCAAGCTCTTTAAGTATACATCATGGACCAATCGTGTGATAAGCCATGGATCAATCTAGTTGCTAGTATCAAGGAGAATATGAGTTGTCGGATCACTTTATGTATAGAACATATCATGACCATCAGATTACATAATTACAAATGCATAGTAATACATATTATAGATACACACTTTTACCTAAATACACATTAGACCAAGTTGATGTTAACTAACACCTAAGTGTAAAAATATCCTAACATTCCCCCTTAAGAAAAACTTAAGATAGGATTGAAGGAGTTACATAGATGACACAATACGAGAAGGGGGGAGGATTAGAACCTACCTCCCTTTAATGACAACTTTCTAGATTCCATCATGGTAGTGGTGGAAAAGCTCTCAAAATATGCACATTTTATTTCAGTGAAGTTTACACATGAGACATCTAACATTGCAAACATTTACCTGAAATAAATTGCTAAGCTACATGGTTTGCCTAAGACAATGGCGCCCATCAAAGATCCCAAGTTCACATCAAATTTCTGGAAAAAAGTTGTTTAAAGGATTTGGGACAAATTTCAATTTTAGAACAACATATCATCCAGAGTCAGATGGAAAAACAGAGAGGATCAATTAGGGGATTGAAGATATGCTAAGGATGCATGTAATAGACCATCCTTCTTGTTGAGAAGAAGGTATTCATTGATTGATTTTCCATATAATAATGTGTATTGGATATCCTTGAAGATGAGTTTGTTTGAAGCCATGTATGGTAGGAAATTCAATGTGTTAGTGTAATGGGACAACCCAACAAACCAAGTTATAGTTGGGCCAAAGTTGCTCAAGAAATGGAAGACGAAATGATAAAGATCAAACAGAATTTAAAGGTGACATAGGACAGGTAGAAAAGCTATGAAAACAAATGCATATCACACAGGGAATTTAAATTGGGCGAGCATATATTCTTAAAAGTAAAGGCTAAAAAGAGTTCGATGAACTGCTCAAAATTGGCAATAAGATATTGTGGGTCATTTGAGATTCTAGAGAGGATCGGCCATATTGCATACATGTTGGCATTGCCTACATCCATGTGAATTCATTATGTGTTTCATGTGTCTTTGTTAAAAAAGTAGATGCATGATCCTAATCACGTGATTGATTAGACTATGATCCAGGTGGAGCATGAAGGTGACTTTTAGGTCCAACCAATGCGCATATTGGATAGGAATATCAAGGTTCTCTAGAGTTGAGCCGCTAGACTGGTAATTATTCAATGGATATGTTATGGTCCTGAAAATACTATGTGGGAGCATTAGGACTCCATCCAGGAGGAGTGCCTGCAACGTTTTGAGGAATTTTGATTGTATATTTATATATAATGCACTGAGGACAATGCAAAAATAGGTGGGGATTGTAATACCCTATTTTGATCACCAGGTTGTAATTGTATATGTACAAATATTTTAGAGGTTGGTGAGATAGTATAATTTTGGGACGGAGTTCCTGTAATTTGTTGGGCCAGAGAGCCTACCATTGTAATATGTACATGTACATTGATTAATAAAATGCAACATGGCTACAAATCAAGTCAGACAAAACGATATCAGGGATAGGACTCCACGAGAGGGAAAGGAGGCTAAGGGCTTAAGGAAAGGGGATAAGTTAAGGGGTTAAGCCAATAAATATAATATTATATTCCTAAGTCCTTAGTCATGGGGCATATATTATTTCCTGAATTTGTAAGTGGTGGGATTGTAGTCCTTGAGTCCCACTTGTCAAGAGAGACATGCATATTTAATGTATGGGATTAGCAGAAAAGATATTCATTCCATCATTTTTCTTCACCATTTTTGCTTTGGTATGTTGGATGTGAGCTTAGGAAAGACATTGTAACCATGTTTCCTGATAAAAACCCATGAATCCTAGGTGGGATTCTTTGTACAATTCTCCTTGGGTTGGCTTGGTGCAAGTTGGAGTCTTAGAGTTGTTAAGTTTCTTTTCAATTTACTAGATAACAATAGCATAGGTAGGATCACTGAGAGAAACACAATCACAAAATACACAACATTTATCCTGGGAAACCCTCATGGGGGAGAAAACCCAGCAAAAACTTCCTTAATATAGATAGCCAATACAATTCCAAGACAATAAACCAAAACACTAGAGAATATCCAACATTGAGCAATGTGCCTCTCTCTTCCTTCTTCTCCCAACTGCAACTACCAAACTTGCACACTTGATGAGTAATTGAGTGAGCGAGATAATGAGGCAGTAGCCTCCTTTATTTATACTAGATGGTAGAAGCTAGAAATGTGTCTCTTCACTGGGCAGGGCTAACTTCTCTTCTTAGTGGTTAAAACCACTTTAATTAGGCTTGGGGGCAAATTCTTAATTTTCATAATATAATTAGGGTTTGACCAATCCACAAAAGGGGTTTTGGTAGAGTACAAAGATCGACATGATCAATCCACAAAAGGGGATTGATCTGATGAAAAATAACTCAATAATAAATAGAATACTCTTTGCAGTTACAATATTTCAACACTCCCCCTTAACAAGAAGGGTATTCTACAACATCATCAGGAGAGAGAGAGGGAAGCAACATCAACAGTATTTGGAACACTCACTGACATATCTATAAATCATCAGAAGTTGTTCTCATCATCAATATCATCATCCACGGCAAGGAGTTGGAATGACATCATCATCATCTGCATAAACATGGATTAGTATAACACTAATACATCATCATCAATAACATCATGAGGTTGATACAACTTCAACAACAACAACATCATAGCATGAAGGTTGGAGCATCATCAACATCAGCACTAAGATGGAAATATTCAACACGAAGCTGGCATCTCATCAACATCAACATGAAGCTGGAAATCTTTAGCATGAGGCTTGCATCTCATCAACATCAGCACGAAGCTGGAAATCTTCAGCAAGAGGCCAACATCTCATCAACATCAACACGAAGCTGGAAATATTTAGCACAAGGCTGGCATCTCATCAACATCAGCACGAAGCTGGAAATCTTCAACACGAGGCTAGCATCTCATCAACATCATCACAAAGATGGAAATCTTCAGCACGAGGTTGTCATCTCATTAACATCGGCACGAAGTTGGAAATCTTCAACACGAGGTTGGCATCTCATCAACATCAGCACAAATATGGAAATCTTCAGCATGAGGCTGGCATCTCATCAACATCCGCATCTCATTAACATCCGCACGAAGCTAGAAATATTCAGCACAAGGCTGGCATCAACACTACTCCCCCTTTCGAGGAAGGTCCTTTCAGACTATACCAAGCTTGTCTCAAAAGTTCTCAAACTCTACACGAGACAGAGGCTTGGTCAACACATTTGCAACCTGCTCATTCGTGCCAACATAATGGAGTTTTATGGCTCCTCTCTGCACCATATCACGAATATAGTGATATCGGATTTCTATGTGTTTTGACTTGTCATGGAAAACATGGTTCTCTATCATTTTTATGTAACTCTGGTTATCACATAGAATCACAGTTTCTTCCATTTCTAGATCAAATAGACTTGTCAACAACTTTCAAATCCATATGGCTTCACAACTGGCGGAACATGCAGCAATGTATTCTGCTTTTGTCGTGCTAAGAGCAATACTCAATTGCTTCCTACTCTGCCATGAGATCATGGCTAACCCTAGACTAAAACAACATCTTGAGGTGTTCTTTCTGTCAAAGACACTTGCAGCCCAAACTGAATCGGTATATCCACTCAGTCTGAAGTCATGATCTCCATTATCACTGAGACCAAAATCAAATGTACCTTTAAGGTATATCATCACATGTTTTGCAGCAGCAAGGTGAACATATCTGGGTTCTACCAAAAATTGACTCAAGGTGTTCACATCAAAACATATATCTGGCATGGTATTCATCAGATACATCAACGATCCAATGATCTGTCTGTACAGTGTGGCATCAACCAATTCTAATGAAGTATCAACCAGGAGCTTCATCTTTGTTTCCATGGGTGTATTCATGGATTTTCACTCCAACATATCAAACCTCTTTAGTATTTAAACTAGATACTTCCCTTGGTTAAGGAAGATCTTCTCTGGGCTCTGCCAGACCTCAATACCTAAGAAATAGTGCATTAGGCCTGGGTCTTTCATCTCAAATTATGCAGCGAGCTTCTTCTTACAATCAGTGATGAGAATTTTTTCTCCAGTTAGAAATAAGTCATACACATACAACAGTAATATAACAAGCTCATCATTCATAACCTTGAAGTATAGGTTAGAATCATCTTTACTCTTGGTAATGCCCAAGCTCGTCAAGAAACTATCAATTCTTCCATACCAATCTCTAGGAGCTTGTTTCAATCCGTACAGAGCCTTCTTCAATTTGCAGACATGTGTTTTTCTATCTTCAACCTCAAATCCTTGAGGTTGTTCTATATACACTTCCTCTTCAATGACACCATCTAAGAAATTTGTTTTCACATATATCCGGTGTAACTTATGTTAACTCCCAAAATGAAACCATTCTTTCGGTTGAATTTTGTAGTGGATATCATGGCTATTTCTAACGTGTTTTCAAAGATTCATTGTGCGCTGTGGAAAGTGCCCACTTTCAGCAGCTAAGGAATATCTTCTACAAAGCGGTGCGCTGTGGAAAGTGCATACTTTCCGCAGCTAACAGGGGCTTACAAAGAGGCACGCTGAGGAAAGTCAAGATTATCAACAGCTAACAGAGGTTGTACTCCCGGGTTGGCAACATCAAATCAAATCTTTGGTTCCATATCAGACATTGTTCACAAGAGACCGTTTAGAGTTTCGAATTGCAAATGGAAAGGATGATACTTAAACTTGCAGGGCACTTTTCAATCCCTTCCCAAGCTCCAAATGAAGATCTGAAAACACCATTGGATAGCTTAGATTCTCTATATGTCGATCGACTATTCATACATGAAAAGTGGATTTTTTATGACCAAGAAATTCGATTTTGAAAATCTACCCGCTTTCAACAGCGCAAATCGATATTTTATGACCAGTTAGCTGTTGAAAGTTGCGCCTTTCAACAGCTAAGGAGCATATTTTCGGGTAAGTTAGCTGTTGAAAGCCTGTCATGGCCAGAATAGCCAAATTTTCGCCCAGATCGGGATTTTTTGGGTTAGAATGGTTTGAAAAGGTTTCAAATAGATAGGTGGTGAATTATCAAGTCAAAATCTGAAGGCCAAAATTCCGGTTGGCAACATCAAATCAAATCTTTGTTCCATATCAGACATTGTTCACAAGAGACCATGAGTTTCAATTGCAAATGGAAAGGATGATACTTAAACTTGCATGGCACTTTTCAATCCCTTCCTAAGCCCAAATGAAGATCTGAAACACCATTGGATAGCTTAGATTCTCTATATGTCGATCGACTATTCATACATGAAAAGTGGATTTTTATGACCAAGAAATTGATTTTGAATCTGACCCGCTTTCAACAAACAAGAATCGATATTTTATGACCGCTAGTCGTTGAAAGTTATGCCTTTCAACACTAAGGAGCATATTTTCTGCATAGCTTGAGTTCATGGCCTAATAGCCAAATTTCTCATCAGATCGATTTTGGGTTAGAATGGCTTGAAAAGGTTTCAAATAGATAGGTGGTGAATTATCAGTCAAAATCTGAAGGCCATTCTTGGGGATGAAAGTCAAAAGGGAATTTTTTACTAGATTTGGTCATTTTCAAGAGCAAAATGATAGGGATTTTGGCACACATCATCAAATTCGAATTCCATCTTTGAGGATCGATCAAGAGCCTTGGAAGGCTAGGCTACACTTCATCAACTTCCAACACTGTTTGAAGACCAAAGATAGAGGTTGACCTCATCTTGAGGATCTCTCCTTATCTTTGTGAATTAGTTTTGACTTTCTATTTTAGAATATCGCATCCATTGTTTTAGGATCTCAAATCATTGTAAGAGGCTATAAAGCCAAAGACATTTGGAGTTCTAAGGGTTCGATTTTGGATAGAGTAATTGGCTATTGTACTCTAATTTTATGTTAATATTGCATCACATGTTTCTTTCAATTTTGATTGTCGGCTTTCCATCTTTCTTCTACATTATTATATGTGTTGTCAAGCTTTGAATGGATATTATCCCATTGTTTAGATCATAGCCCGATAATAATTCTTTTGATTGTCTCTTAGACCCTACATTGTACCGGTTTAGCTACAATCTGTTCTTCACCCAATTTAAAGTTATCTACTGATTAATCAATCTTTGAGAGCACCGCTCATTTTGTTTATCATTTTCATGTTTGAATGCCATAAGCTATATTGAGTTGTCCATTGATCCACATTCACAAAATACAAAAACATTCTTTCTTTAAGTTACCAAGCACCTTGGTCCGCAACCACAAAGGGTTTCTTGAGTGATAACAAAATGGCGCCGCTACCGGGGAGACAAGTTCAAAAGCTTAACTTCCTGGGAGAACTATTGCTGCATCTATTTTTTGATGATAGACAAGGAATAGACACTATCGCTGTAATCATCTATCCTAATCTACGAAGGGACGAATTCGGGTATTTAATTTAATAATATTCAAATGTCAAAGTATCGTTGTCTTCTTGGCTCGGAGGTTTGCACCTCTGACTTCTCAACAGTTCCTGGTTTCACATCCAGTTCCTCTATAGATATTTGGGGAGATCACCTCCCAAGATTTGCAGAAAAGAAAGGATATAATCCTTCAGATCATCTCATCGGATTTCATCAATGCATGGTTCAGCTGGATATATATTATGAGGATGTGCTCATGAAGATTTTTGTTTTCTCATTAGAAGGAGATGCTCACGAATGGTATTGATCTTACCTCCTTCTAGCATATCTCTTTAAAAGAGTTTCATACAGTAATCCATCATCGATGTGAAAGGTTTTTTGCTCGATAAGTTCTTCTTGAGGGTTGTTGTGAAGAATTTCATCCACATATTCAAAATGTCTATTCTTCTAGTTGTGAACATGAAATTCTTCCTATTGTTGTTGTTCAAGAGGAAGATCTTCATAATACAACCGATTATAATGAGAATTATATATCCAGAGATGCATCGATCTTATCTCTCAAGGTAATATGTTGCCTTTGATTTGTATGAAGAATCATTTATAAAAGAGGATTGCTCTCAAATTTTCAAAGAGGTTTCTTGTGACATTTTTTCGCCTGTGACTGATGAGAAGGATTTGAAGATGGCTTGTTTTTCTTTGCTAGACACAAAGGTTTCTTTGTTCACCTATCTTGATAAGTATGCAGACGTAAGGCATCGATTCTTACATCAGATTTTTCTCGACTTGAAGAGTAGAAGCCTCCTATATATAACAGCTTATGAATTGGCGTTGATGAAGAACAATATTATTGTGAAAAATTAGCCATCCTGAAACTCCCGGAAGATACATCAAAAGTCATCTACGTGAATCAGCAGTTTTGCATGCACCATAGTTGAACATAGATCCGCAGACAACAACAAACAATTCAACATCAACAATGAAGTTAGTTTTCAACCCTGTTCATATTTGCATGCAGTTGAAGATGGCAGCTATTCTCAGAAGGAGGCTATGAAGAGATCTTCTGATGTTCAGATGAAGCAACAGGAAGAAGTGTTTTCTTTACGTTGTCATTGATCCTTTGCTAATTATCTAGGAGTTTTCGAGCAAAGATAAATGTTAAATTGCTCTGTCAAACTAAGGTTGGTTCTGCCACGCCCTTTCAAACCCATTTCTGGATGCTATGGTTTCTAATATTTTTCGAGTCAAGATCAAGCACGATATCAGTAGAGAGATCGCTTTCACTTGGTCGCATTGGAAATTCAGTTTTTACTTGATCAATCTGCCTCTACCGGTTAGAGTAGGACTAGATGTAAAATAAGCTCTTCTTATGAGCAATAAGATCATTTTCAGTTATTATTGAATAAGAAGGAGGTTGCATGAAAGCTACAGGTTTGCAGAGGTATCAGTGTTAAAGGCTTAATGACTCCATACCTAAAACGCACTAGTATTTTGATCGGTATTCTCATCACTCTTCAAATGATTATCGTTTTTCTCAGTTTCTTTCCATCGTCTTCAGATCCATATTGTCCATCAAGCTCCTGATAGATTATGATTATTCTAGATCCTTATGACATTGTCATGACCTACATTCCGAAATTCTTGTTAGTATCGCTCAAGACAACTTAGGTATTATTGAGTTTTTGTAAAATTTATTAAAGCAAGAGTGGTGTGTGCTTTAGTGTCAAACTGTCATACCCTACACCAAGCCAAAGGTTGAGTTAAACCACAAGCCTAACTCTCATACTAAGTCCAAAGTCAATACCACAATTGAAATCCCAAAGCCCAGCATAAGTGTCAAGCCCGATACCAATCATTTTGACATTTTTGCACCTTTATTGTTTTTCCCCTGTGACTAGAAATGCAGACTTTGTTCAAGAATATTATTTTGGTGATTGCAACATCATGAACAATATGATTTTTACAAGATGGGTCAGAATGCCGTGTGAATATTATTTGTGGAAATTGTCCAAATAAAGCTACTTGCAGAGATGGATATGGTTGCATTTGTAATGTGGCATATGATACAAGTTGTAGAGCAATTCTACTTGGACAATGGGGTTTCAACAGAAACAACTTGGGACTGCATGCTTTTTCTGGGGTTCTCATGAAACTGGCAAAATGTTGCAGCAGAGGAAATTAGATTTGAATTGGGTCGCTCTTTAAAGGTGATAAATTGTGCGCAACTAGTAACAAGAGAAAATAGTAATGAGACAAGCTCTAGCATTTTCTCTGTGTTTAAAGATGCCCAATCAAGCAAGGGATAGAAACATTTTGTCTGAGTTGTCTCTTCAGTGTCTTCTTCTGCTGGCCAAGAAGATAGCATTGAAGATAATATCTCCGATGCTAGTGAATCGAGGTTTGTTGCAGACCGCATCATTGAGGTTCAAGACTGAGTCCATCAAATGTGTGCTCTTTGTACTCTAACACTTTGTTGTCACAATAAACCTAATCCTACCTCAACATATTCTCCTCCTCTAGCTTGCCCTTTATGTCGAATATAGCTCATACACAAAGAGATCATCGGGCGTGTTGAAATTGGTGTTATTAAAGCTTGGTATGATTGTAACCTTCGATCCCACTGGTGCCAAGATCACCAAAGTTGCGGCCAAGAAGGGTAAATGATATTTGCTGCTACCAAATACTTCTTGTGTTTAGAGGAAGGTGGAAGGATTTGAAATCCATTTCGCTACATGGTGAAGAAGCTATTCTCATTCTATTGCACGAGATTTGGTAGTTAATGAGTTGGTATCTCGGTGCATGCAAACATGGGTTCTTGACAGGCGGTGGCAGCATATTACTATTTATTTCAACTTTGATTTAGTAATTGAGGCAAGATATAGCTGGCCCAATTCCTTCACAACTCTGAGAGGAAACTAAATTCCAAATCGACGCCATAAATCTCGCATCCAGGAATGTAATGCTCCAGTTTCGCTCGAAGTGCCAAACAGATGGTCAAAACTCTAGTTTGTAGAGCTAACTCATCACAGGTGTGCGCTTTTATCATCAAAGGCTCATAATTTGCTGATGTAATCAAAAATCGAGCGATTGTCACCTCAAATCCTGTTAACAGGTCAACAAGCCAGATCTTCCACTTGCTCTGGTGAATTTTCTATCGGAGCTAATGTGGTGATTGTGATAGCCTTTTCTTTCATGAGTCTTGGTATGAGGTAGATCGTATTCTGGCTGCTGAACAGAAAGCAACTGATTATTGGTCTCCAGATGATGGAAATACCCCAGATCATCGTCCAATAGTTGCTTGTACTTGAGTTGTGGCATACTTGGCTCGTATTCTTGAAGCAGCAAATAGTGCTTTGGAAGGCCTCGACAAACAAGCGTTTATGACAGAATTGGGCAATCACTTGTATAAAGGTCTACTAAATCATTGGCAACGATTCACATTCAATCCCAGTAGGGTTTACGGTTAAAGTGTGACATTACAGAGTACACAGAGTTTGTGCATAGATTCAATGCTCCCACAGTTGATCAAAAGTTAGAATTATTGGGAATCCTGGCAAATGTATTTATTGTTACCACAGAAAGCCTTCCCACTTCGTTTGAAGGAAAATGCAGGTGGTCTTTTACTAGAGCTGCGCTGTCAACGGCCACACCAAAAGGAGGATGTTGGTGTGGTGGCTCTTCTCAAACATGGAGATATTATCGATGATTCAATGGGATCCTTGATGCATCTGGATTTGCAGATGGTGAAAGACCCCTTCCTTTGAGTGGTCAGACAATTTGAAAGGTGTAAAAGTTGTTCGTGATTGTGACTCCTTGACAAATTAAGTCACCACATGAAGAAGACATTTTATGGTCAAACTGTAGAATACTGCTTTAGCATGATTCATTGTGGCCTCAATATCATGGGTACAAAGATTAAAGATATGTATTTCCTAGAGAGAACCACAAAAAGAAAATTGTATGTGGTAAAAACCCGTAATCCTAAGCCTCAAAGGCCACAGTCCCAAATAATTGCTTGGAAAGAACAGCATGATATATTGATCTTGCCAACCATCAATACATTCAAAATCAGGCTTGAGAGCTATGAACCTCAAACAGATATGTGGATGGAAATGCTACAGAATGTTCAGATTTTCATTGTCTATCGTGCACAACTGGTATCATTTTGAGCAAAAAGATGTTGTAAAAGGAAATAAGTGTTTCCCATATACAACATCCTTTGACACTTACTTCCTTTTACACTTTGTTAAAATAGGTCCTAAACAACACAGGTTTGAATTTTCTTTGTTGTTTTGATGATAACATAGAGGCAAAGATTTCGTCATGGCATTCTAACTCATTTCTTATAAGGCATATGGTGTCAAGAAAAGACTTACGCCCAAAATGTTCATTGCATATGAGCTTGCAACTTGACAAGTCTGGTGTGGTTTCATCAATTCCAGCTCACATATCTCTGGAAGAACTTGGAGTTACAACCCCGAGAACACGCTTAGTGTCTGGACACCACTGAGAGGTTTTAAAAATTGGATTTGGTGGCTATGGACATGTGTAAATTTCTTGCTACAGATTTTAAGGCACAGGAAATGGGGCAACAAATTGAAGAAGAACAGAGCCAAGATGTTTTCTCACCTACTGAACCATATGGACCATCTACATCAAAGACTAGTAAAGTTTTCAGAATCTTGTGACATTCCCCAAGCAATGACGAGTATGAGAATAGATATTATATTTAGAATATAGCTTATTACTGCTATAGACCCCAACCGCCGAGCAATGTTGATCAAGATGCTACTCTTTTCATTGATATAACAAACTACAAATGAACATCTAAATCTTGACAACTCGGATGCTGGTCTTGAGACAGAGAATGGTGGATGCATGCACTATCTGCTAAACCATATAACTGTGGAAGCCAACCACTCAGTGCTCTTCTCTAATGATTTTGTCAGATAACCTATATGACATTGAGAACAGAGGTTTTACATGCAGAAACAAATATTACAGAGTGAATGAGAATGGCCCTATTGAATCCCTGCTTAAGCTTTTGGGTTCTGGAAATGATATATCTGTTTGTGTTGAAGCAGATGGTGCACTACAAGTTCTTTCTTCCAGATTAGACAGCGGAAAGAGATCTTTGGTGGATGCAAATGGCTTTCCTGTTTTCATCAATACAATTCTAGTTCCTTCAAAGGAGTTTTCCGATGGAGTAGTCGCCAAGAAATTTAAGTGCATAACAGAGCAGAGTGATATTCTTTTTGCATATAATCTTGATTCATCCAGTTTTCGATTTTCGGGTAATTTTATGTTTTTGGTGGTTTAGGAGAGCCGTGTGTGTGCTCATTAACCACCTAAAAGGTTGAATGACTCCATGCCCAATGCTAAAGGCTAATGAACTACTAGGTTCTTGGTCACCTCACGTGGAGATGCCCATCCCGCTTGAGCCAAATGTTAACTCCCAAATGAAACCATTCTTTCGGCTGAATTTTCTTGTAGGATATCATGGCTATTGCTAACGCGTTTTCAAAGATTCATTGTGCACTGCGGAAAGTGCCCACTTTCAACAGCCTAAGGAATATCTTCAATAGCTACCGTGGAAAGTGCATACTTTCCGCAGTTAACAGGGGCTTACAAAGAGGCGGGCTAAGGAAAGTCAAGATTATCAATGCCAATGTAGGCCGCATCTCCGGGTTGGCGCAAATTTGGCAACATCAAATCAA
>SNQJ01S0192035.1:0-17914 GCA_010110895.2 Picea sitchensis
GGATGGGAGGTTCGTGGAAGGCCTGCATTTGGTTGGTGATTTCTACAGTTGTTAAAAGATAAGTATTTGAATTATTCTTTAATCATGTTGTGCATGACCGTGTTGTTTATGTATCATGTTTTCCGCTGTGTAAATCAATTACCGTTGAATGCTATTATTGTTTAATTGTAGCAGTAAATTATATATTTTACTCTGAGATTTAAGTGTGTTTAATGGTTAAATGCATGTGCTTATAATTCCAGTACGGATTATGTAAAAATCCATGTATATAATGGTAACTGAGAGGTTTGGAAACCTCGGTAGTGAAAAGGTACACTACACCGGGCTCGAGAAAAATATACGGGACAGTATAAAGAGTTTTCTTTAATTTTTTCAGACTCTTTAAAATTGAAAACACCGGTGAGTAGGAATTGACCCGGGCTCGAGAAAAATCCATGGGACAGTATAAAGAGTTTTCTTTAAGTTTTTTAGACTCTTTAAAATTGAAAACACCGGTGAGTAGGAACTGACCCAAGCTCGAGAAAAATCCACAGAAAAATACTAGTTAGGATTATCATTGTTATTTTGTTGGTAATAAAGAGGAAGTACCAGCAGGAGCTATGATTAGCTTGGTTCCAAAAGTAGAGGGTTATATAAATATTAACAATTGATCATCCAATTTCTAGAATACCCTCCTGTCAAAGAGTTCTTTTTGTGGTATTCGTATGCAAACTCAGAATTCCTAAGTTTTGGTGTTTGTTCCATCTACATGGTTTTTCAATCAAATTTGATCACATAACACCAGTTGTTTCTACAAGTCACTGCCACCAGAATCTGTGTCAAAAATATCTTAAGAACCAAAAAAAAATGTTCATCTTTGTGCTTATCCAACACCAATGATCACTTCTATGTTCATACGGTACCAATGTTCATCATTGCGCTAAATCATCTCACTGATCTTATCCGGTACTGAACCCCATCTGATATTTAAGAAGGGACCTTGCACTATTCTGGTACTAATTACAACTCTACACACAGATGATTCAGCACTCAGATAATCCGGTACTCATATGATCCTGTACTAATTTAAACTCTACACATAGGTGATGTAGTACTCAGATGATCTAGTACTAGTAAAGATGTGATCGATAACTCTAATCATATTTCCAAGTTGTTGCACAATTATTAAGTGATAGGACATACACATTCAACATTTTTTTCGTTTTATTAGAGAAATTAGACTAAATATGCATTTAAACATCTGGTTACTCTTGGATCATGACACACCCCCTTTTTTCACAAACTTTTGTAAAATCCTTGACCACATTTCCATAAGGAGAATATGTCCCTATTCCCCGAAATGCTAAGAGTGCAAGGTCACTATGTCTCTTACCGGATCAAAATCGTGCTGCATCTCTCTATCTGGTAAATAGACCTCATAAACCTATGATTTTCTATTGTGCTATGTGAAATGACTCGAACCATATCTCTAAGCATGTCAAATAATGATCCCAGTCGATTTCACACTCACGAGTCCCGATCATAATGACTACACCCCTTATAATCATTTAACACTCTCGTTTCCCATGAGTCCGTAAGTCATTAGTATATTTGACCGGCCTCACCATATCATCATGATTGTCGATGTGACCATTGTAAACTACACCTCTATTTATCAATGCTCCTCTAGATGGCTCTTCTCTCTAGATAAGCATTATTTACCGTTGTTGTCACACCACCTACAACCCGTGTCTTCATATTCCTTTCATATTTTTCCCCGTCCAGTATTCTATCATAGTCTACGTTATCCAGTACTCTACCCTCGATTCTCTATCCATGCCTCATACACCCGAGAGAACTGTTTAAGCTAGCATGGGGGTCAACATACATGAGCCCATATTTCAAATATATAGGAAAACAACAAAATATCAAACTTGCAAGGAAAAATATGAATAGGCAGTGTGGGTGCCATTTTTGGAAAAATTTAAAGGCCATCATGAGAGAATTTCTCTTGCCTTTGTGCAGACATGTGATGGAGACAGTGTGCAGTTTGGAGACATGAAGCTAACAATTATAGAAGCCACTATAGCAGAAGTTACAGGTCTCCCTATGGTTGGAGAAAAATACTTCAAGATGGTGATCGTCGAAAGGAAACTTTGTCAAAGATTCCTCAAGCTAGAACATAAATACCCCAATTGGACCAAGGGCATGACTCAAAGCTTCGTCGAAGAGGAATATTGGATGATGCTCATAATTCTGCAGAAATTCCTCACCTGCGAAGGAAGGTATGCAGTAACCTTCATTTATCATTTAAATATTTTATCACATTTTGAGGGAGGACCACAAATTGATTTTCCTCACTTCCTATGGATGAGTTTAAAGAAGATGGTTAGAGGAGTGAGGTTAGTTTAAAAGAAACCATAAACTAGCCTTCACCACCATGGTTTAATAAAAATTTTGGTTGTTCATGCTTTGAGGACACAAGGTGGTAGTTGGAAGAAACTAATCCAACTGAATTTCTCCCAAGAAAGAATATCCAAATCTATTGAAACATAGGAGGCAGGGATACACAGTGAGGGTTCAAGAAAAAAGGCAAAGAAAGACAAAAGGAAGACATCAGGAGGTAAAGAAGACACTTTTACGTCTAGCTCATCCCAACCCATTGAGAAATCAGTGACAAAAAAGTCTGTTGTAGGGGGACCTACTACATCGAGGAAGAGGAAAGCCACCCAATCCCATAAAATAAGTCTTATCTTGATTCATAAAGATAAACAATAAAAAGAAGACTCTGAGCTAGGGGGATGATTAGACAATGTTCCTGAAGAAATCATGGAGGTATTAGCTAGCCAAGCAGAGAAGACCCTTGACCTGAATATATAGAACAAGAAAATGTCTGCACAATCTAGAGTGTCTGGCTCAATCGTGCATCCTAAAGATCAGCTATCATAGTGTAAGAAATGAAAGAATAAGGAGGAAGATCAACATGATATTTTATAGGAAGCAACTATCAAAAATCCTCCCGAATCTGTTAAGAAATTGGGAAATATCCCTGAGGTAGTTACTCTGTCTTCCCAAAAACTGGTTGGTGAATTAAAGGAAACTGATAAGGTGATGAGCATAGACAAAAAGAAGCTCGAAAGGGAGAAGACATAAAGGGAACAAATTACAGAACCTACACCTCAATATTCCAGGGTAGAAATAAGGGTCGGTCAGCAGAAGAAGACTCCAGATCTTACAACTCAGGATCTCAAGATGAAAGTCAAAGCGACACAGGAGAGACAACTGTCCAGGCCTACCACTGTTATTAAAATAAAGAAGAGGAAGTTGTTTGAGGAGATTTCTACCCCTGTCAGCAAATCTAAGGAAATATTTCTCCCCATATGAAGGACCACCAGAAGCATGGCCAAGCAGGTGACAGTTCCAAATATATCTTCTCGTTAAGGAGAACCCATGGATATTCTGAGTTCTCCAGAGAAAGGAAATGACTGTGGAGATATAGTAAGTGAAATAGAAGGGTTGGTAACAGATAATTTGAGGGGTCTGAGAAAACAAAAAGAAGCTCATGAGGAGGTGACTAAGGAAGCAATCATATCTAGCCCAGACAAGTCCATGAACAAACAAAAATTGATAGCAAAGATTGAGAGGTTGAAGCAAGAAATTGAAGAATACAAGGTATTAGACAGACACATCAAGGCAGAGAATGCACAATTGAAAGAAAAATGTGTAGAGGTCTCTTCCAAACTCAAGAAAGTCTTACGATTGATCCAATACACTAGGGTAATCAAGAAGGAACTGAGGAGTGAAGTTGTTGGTTTTAACATCCTGCAACCAGAGAAATGATAGAGAAGGATTCAATTTTGCAGAAATTTTTTGGGTATCATTTTTTGATGATGTTGCATGAGGACATGTAATACCTTCAGCATGGGGGAAATGTCGAGTCTCTATTTTGACATGTATAATTCCCTATATTACCTTGTATCCAAGCCTTGTTGCCTATGTTATAAGCCCATACTTGACTATTTAATCCCAAACACATGCCTAATGACCCAGTTCATGTTCAAAAAAGGTAATTGATGATTTAAAGCATATTTTGTTTAACTTTCTTGAATTAATTCGATTAAAGCATTTTATTTTGTATAGTCCTAACGGTTTGACTCATGAGCATCCTATTCCAGTACTTGTGCCATTCCAGTACTACAAGTCATCATGCATTCTGGTACCAAATCTATTTTGGTACCCAAGGAAGTTTTGATCCAGTACTATCTTCTCCGCATCCATTTTGGTACCAAGTCATGCGCTATTCCAGTACTGTCTTCTCTGCATCCATTCTAGTACCTAGATTCATGATTGTGTGTATTCCGGTACCAAAACCTCTGTTTCAAAATGCATTAGTTGGACCAGTCTGATGATAAAGATTTCGAGAAGACAGTTGGACCGAAGCTTCCAAATTAGTTTTAAATATTACGAGGGACACCATCACTCATGCACTTCGTGTCATGAGGATGGAGTCGATTCCTAGAGATTTGATGAAAATATCAATTGTAATATCTTTGAAATTGTTTAATGTTTATCCATAAATATTGATAGTATCAACTTACCTTCTATATAATGGACGTTGTATAGGTGATAGTGTAGGTGGATAATAAGGAATGTAACAAAGTACTTCATCAAAACCAGATGATACACATCATTTCTATGTATGAGGTGAAGAACTATTGATCCAATTTACCAGTTGAATTAATCCAAAAAGATCTATTATAAAAATTCAAGAGTATGAGTAAAATGTTTTCGTCTGTTACTTTCTTAAGAGGTTCCTTGTTGGTTTGGTAAGGGACCACCACCCCAACCAAGGTAAACCTCCTTGTATATGTTTTGTGTGATTGTGTGAGTATTTTACAATAGTGTGTGTTAATGATATTTAGTCTATTTCAGGAGTTCAACTTTGAGTTATTTATTTCTAAGTTGGTGTGAATAATCAGGTGCTAGATCAAACAGGTATTTCCTTCTCAAATATTGGATATTGCCATTTAATTGTTTGAAGTGTGGAATTGATATCTTGAGTTTATTATTGCAGTAGTTTTGGTACATCAAGGAACCCGAAGATTTTATATCTCCCCTTCATGATCAATAATGAAGCCTCTCAGCTATGCTGACTGTTCCTTGTATTAGTTGTTTGAATTGAATAAAGCTGGAATTGATTTCAATTTCAAGAGTGATTGGAGTTGATTGTTATTTATTGTTTTGATTGCTACAGGAGACAAGATTCTTAAGTTCGTCTCTCTAATTCATAAGCTTGGAATGAACATACTTGTTCCTCTCAGATAGAATATTTTGATTGACTATTTGTTTGACGAAGTTTCTTTCTCAGTTTTCTCTTCTAAGTTCAAGGTTTTTTAAGTATTTAGAAATCTTAGAAACAAAGTCTTTATGTTATTAATTATTTCCTATATGCAACAGACATAGGTAGGTTACCTGTTCTTGGCACATATAGTGTAAAAACTATTTCGATTACGAATCCCAAATTGACATATAAATGAGTGTAAGTTATAAATTGAACATATTTATACACCAACAATCCATACAACAAATATTTCGTGTGGGGCATGCTCTACAAGTTCTCTCTCTATAATAAGCCATAATTCAATAAGGTATGCCATTTTTTCTATAACTCATTTTCTGAGAGGTTCCAATAGTGAAACTTGGAGGAATTGCATAGAAGACACTGGAGAACATTGTGTACTATTTTCAGATATTTATTCGTTACAAGTACATAGTTATGATTATTTAAAGTTAGGGATGTTGACTAATCCAAAATTAGTCACGCGAGACTAAAGTAAAGTTTGATGAAAATTATAGTCTCTTGTTGTTACAGTTAAGGAAGGTTTGCAGGTATGTGATCAGATACACCAGATCTATTACAAAGTTACAAATCAGATTTGGATGATGAGATTGATGAGGGATTTTGGTTGAGGTACATGTTGGACAAGTACTTGATGAGTTGGCATATACATGAGGTGTATAGTTGATGATGTTGGTACATATTGATGATTTATAGTTTATGTGTATTTTATGCATTATTGGTACATATTTGGTGCATGGTTTATGCACTCGTTGATGGTATAGGTTGAGGTAGAGGCTGGAATTTGGTGCTTGGTTGATGCACTTGTTTATGGTACATGTTGATTACAGGTTGTTTGGACAGGTTATTGTGACAGGTTATTTGTACATGTTTGGTGCATGGTTCATGCATTTGTTTATGGTATAGGTTGAGGTATATCTTGATGTATGGTACATGTTGACACATTTTATTGGTACAGGTTGTTACAATTTGAGTGGTACATGTTTAGATCAGTATATCTCATAGTGATAGTGTGACAGTGGTTCCATCATTTTACTTCTACGTAAAGGATATTGGGCGAGGAAAGGATAAGTGGTTGTAGCCACCTTCCGATTGTATCCAGAGAACATAGGGGGTTGTAGCTAGAGAATTGGGGAGTTGGATCTTCCCTTAGGTTGAAGCCTGATAAACTAGGGGGTTGTAGCCTCCTTTTGGTTGTAGATAGAGAATTGGGGAGTTGGAGCTTCCTCCAGGTTGTAGCCTGAGAAACTAGGGGGATGGATCCTCCTTCCAGTTGCAACTGGAAAACAAAGGAAGTTGTTTCTTCCAATGAATGTAATTCTTAAAGACATATAAGAAAAATTCTTATGTGGTTTTCTCCCACTTTGGGTTTGCATGTAAAAACACTGGTGTACTGTGTATGCGTATGATTTCTCATTTTCTCATTGTTTATTTACTCTGCAACTATTGGATGATAATTCTACATTTATTTAACACTTTCATTTTATGGTTAAAAAGGATTAAATTCCTCTATTACCAATTCACCCACCCTCTTAGTAGTCCAACAATTGGTGTCAGAGTCAGTTCCTTCAAGAAATAGTTTAATGACTGGAAGGAGATTATGGATTATTCTGAGAATGGAGTACCACTATTGAATGGTCATAATGGTTTAAAGTATGAGTTATGGAGTGGAAGGATGCAATTATTTTTACAGGAACATGGGTATTATATTTGGCTATTAGTCGTTACAATATCTGATAGTTCAAAAAGGGAAAGGATTGCATCCAAGAAGAAATTGAAGAAGAATAAAAAAATATAATGGATTTCATCTGGGAAGGATTACCTAATCTGGTAAGAGAAAAGGTTGGTAAATTTTCATCAACCAAAGAAATTTGGGATAACTTATATGGCATATATTCTTCAACCATCGCAAATTCATAAAATTCCAAAGAAGATCATGTTCACCATGTCAAACAGATTTAGAAGATGAAAAGTACATAATAACCAGAGGTATTTTGTTTTTATTTAATTGTGAAAAATGAGGACATCTTGAAATAAAATGCCATGAAGGAAATGAGACATAAAAACTAATTGAAAAGGAAGACAATTATGAAGCATAATTGATTATTCCTTTATATGAACTAAGAGAAAAAAACAATCCACTGAAGAAAGAATTGATGAAGCAAAAGGAAAGTGTTCACATTTTTTAATAAGCCAAACAGGTCATCGAGATCTTAAGAACTCAGCTAGATCAAATCTTCAAGATCAACAAGAACATTGAAGAGACAGAAACATCCACATTAGTTATAGAGAATGAAGAGAAGCACTCTAAGTTGCTAGAAAACAAGAATGAAGAAAATAGAAAGACTTATGCAGAATTACTCAAAGGAAGGAATCATGGTAAACAAGAATATAAGAAAACTATTGAAGATACATATTCAAGAAGACCATCCATGTTCAAGACAAAAAGAAGCTTCAATCATGATCATGATCAATCAAGGAAAAAATTTAGAAGGAATACACCACAAAGAAGATCATTCACTCCCAGGTACAAAAATTTCTTTTATGGTCATTGTTTTTATTGTACTAATTTTGGACATAAGGTTGTAGATTGTAGGGATTATAAAAGAAATGTTCAATAAAGAAGTGCATATGTGGCCCCATGTAACATTGAATGTTACAAATGTCATAACTATGGACACATAGTTAGTGATTGTAGAAGCATGATCGGTACTTCCATGAAAGAGAACATTGATACCAGATATAATAAAGTATGGATAAGAAAACACGAATAAAAGGTGAACAAAGAACAGGTCCCAAAGATCTCAAGATTGGAAATAAAATGAGATGAAGAAAATTCTACAGAGAAAAATGTTAGATACAAAAGGGTTTCAAAAATAACTAAAAGAAAATAAGGACAGGTAAATAAGGAACAGGTTCAAGAGATTGTACTTTCATGCATTGTAGTGAAATATGAATCCACAGACAGAAAGAAAGAAGTCAGAGCTCAGAGAGATGATGAATTTACCAATGAATATGAAGATGAATGCACATCAGAGCAGGAATTGTTCTGAACCATCCGACTTAGATACTCCAGGGTAATATGAATATTAGACAGTGGGAGTCTATGTGATAGTTGTTGTTGTTCCTGAGTCTGTACTAAGGCTTAAAGTACAGGGTCAAGGCATCCGAAGATAAGGTAATGGGAAGCTAATGAGGGTTTCTGCGTTCACGCTGTCTAGCTTCCAACTGTTCCTGGGTTGCGATATCTTGTTCAATGGCTGTCCATGAACGTTCTAATTCTTCCCGGGTATTGGCAGTTCTAAGGGTCGTGCTGAAAAGATTTAACGCGATATTAGTTTGATCTGATATCCCGAGTTGAATATTAGGTTGAATTACTGTGGGTACAGTCATTGAGGAACAATTATTAATATGGAAATGATTTTAACAAGAGATTTAGGTGTTGGTTCTATTCGATCAAAAATAAAGAGAAACTTTTGCATGAGACAACAAAGTAAACATACAAAGTGAGGGCCCTTTCCCGTAACTATGTTATCTTGATAAAGATATGAAATGGGAGAAAAACGTTTAACTATAGATGACGGAAGATTTTATCAACAGAACACTAACGTATTCACAGAAGAAGAAATTGATATAATCACAATTGACATAACATAAATAAACATAAAATTCCGTAACTGTAAATTGGTCTTACACCGGCTGATAGCTGGTGCAGATGAAAGTCAAGAAACAATTACAAAACATATGATATCATTTCACTATAGTCGTGGTCGTACGAATTTATAATGATGCACGTCAATTATGTAGAGCAAAATGAAAAGAAACAATTAACACAATGAACAAACTCATAACACTGTCGGGACGGAATCAGGAATCCTCAAATTTGCTTCTATTAGCTCCTTCATACAAAAACTCTATTTACAGTTGATGTCAAAAAGTCCAGCCTTATGTTCTTCTTTCTTTGTTCTATTTATACAAAAAGGTGTCAGGCCTTTTCTTTACATGAGTCGGTCCATAGGATACACTTGTCTGTAAAATTAGATACAAGGTGTGGCGGTTCCGTTTGGCAGCTGTTAGGAGTGAAACCGCTCTATCTCTTCAACTCCGTTTTCAAAGTGCGCCAGGTGTTTGTCTCTGCGTAGAATCGATGCATATCCTACATTTGTCCAGGAATTGAGATATGAGTTGTGACGGTTCTGCCTGACAACTGGCTTCAGCAAAGTAGCAGTCTCGGGCTAATTGTGGAAGTTGATTTCCTATATATGCATCAACAATATCAAGGGTGTTGAGTTGTGTGCTGGGTTGAATTAGATGCTCATCAATTTGAGCCATCCCTGCCCTGAATATTTTAGAGATTTCCACCAAATCTCTCTCATTTTTCTCCTTTACGTCCAAGGAGACCTGCTCCATATTTATTTTCCTCAGTGTCTCTGTGTCTCCTCCATTCTCCATCCCTAATAGTTCAGCGTTTATATTTTTGAAGGTTTCTTCGAGTGAATTCGTCACTTTTCGTGCCTGCTCCTTGCTCAAAGCAATATCATGCTCCTAGTTCTTTAACAAAATATTACCCCTTGTTTGTTCGGCAACGAAAAGCCCGGGGGTTCTTGCTAAAAACCTGTTATTGGTAGCTAACACTGCTTCCTGGAAGACGACCCGAGCAGCTTCCGCGCTTCTTTCCTTGACAATAAGATTCTCAGAAATCTGATTCACCAACAAGCAATCCTTTCGAAACTCCCCAATTTTGTTTAGTAGGCTCTATTGAGCAGAAGAGACCCTTAAGATTTTCAGAAATCCGATTCACCAACAAGCAATCCTTTCGAAACTCCCCAATTTTGTTTAGTAGGCTCTATTGAGCAGAAGAGACCCTCGCTTCGAATGTCGATTGCTCGAGATTTGACAATTTCGACGTCAATCACCTTGCTTTATGTGATCTCTAATTGAGCCCGTAATTGTAAGATCGTATCCCTCTGGTGGTTGAACTGCACCCGACTATCTTGGATGACTGAATTTGCCTTCTCTAGCTTGGTCTTGAGGACCCCGATCTCTTTCCTATCGGCTAATTGGGCCATCTCTATAGCTCCACTCGCTTGAGTTTTAGTATCTTCGGCACCGAAGCTATTCGCGCTTCAAGAGTTTTGATTAACCGGCTCTTCGCTTTAAGCTGATTTTTAAATGCCGCGACTGAGACTTCATTTGCTGTTGCGTATGCTCCCAGAGGTCCCCGATTTCAAGTAGCAAATTCATCTCTTTATTTCTCCCATCTACCATCACCTTGAATCTTTTAGTCATGGATTCTCCCTTGGTAAAATTCTTTTTTCACCACAACTTTCCTCTTTTGTCAAAGAAGAATTCATTAAGAGGGAGTTCTTCCGCCTCTTATGGGCCTCAATTCTTCATCAAATATCCATCCTTCACCAATGCTTCCCCTCGCGTCGTGATCAAGAAGGGTGTGACAGAGGCGCATGGCTGCCCAATTTGCTTCGCGACTCTCACCGGTGTGTGGTGAGTGGATCTTGTCTTTTTGAGGGGTCAGAGGTCTTCATTCCCAACCTGGATTCTGAGTTTTTGGTGGGTTTGTATCCTTCATTTCTACCTCCCGAGCATGCTTCTTAGGAGGACCGCGACTTTTCGCTTTCCTCGATCTCTCTCCGCTCGTATTCTCCTTGTCGTGGCTTTTCTCCCGCTCGGGCTCTTTTCCTCTCTCGCTTCTTCTTTGTTCTCCTTCCTGACGCTTCCCGTGGTTAGAGGTTTGCCTCAGAACTTTTGGCTTCCTTTTCTTTATCCTTTTGAAGTCCCAAACCTCCCAGCACGGAGACACATCATTGCTTGCCTAGGAATTTTAAGACAGTAACTCGCTCTCGTCATTAGGGATTCGGGATTCGAACTCCAGATTCGAATAGGATTTACGCCGAAAACATCATCCGAAGGCGAGGATTCGTGTTCTAACCTCTTTAAGCCACAATTTCATAAATGAGTACTTACGATCCTCCTCGCGGATCATGCCTTTATATTCAATATAGGCCACATTTAAGCCTTCTAAAGTTGCAGCCTTTCAGCCTTAGTATGTCCGAAATCGGTGCCAGAATATGAATTTAGCCGAATAAGGAAAGATGGCCATACCTTCTTTATGATGCTTTAGTTCTTTGCTCACGCTGCCGATCACTGTTTGTCGAGCAATATCACGGTATTACGCCAATTTATCTGTGGATAAATTGTGGAGTGCTAGAGGAGGAACAACAACCAATACCCCTTCAAATAAGAGAATTCTTTTCTTCCACGCACTACCGGGTAACTGGACTCAGTTCGCGAATAATGCCATACGATATGCTGGTGGCAAAGACCAAAAATGGTGACATGCAGGGCACCATCACTCCAATTAAAAATTTCATAAATAAACTCATTTGCATTGTTTTCCCCCAGTTTATCATGGTACTCATGCAATTTCTCGACGGACTCCAAGCCCAGCACCATCAGAGGAAAAGGTGTCAGGGAGAAAATCGCGCCCATGATATACGCGGACATGAAAAAAGAGGATGGTTTCTCTTTTCTTTATGCTCTCGGTAATCTGTGACCCGGTTGAAAAGACTGTTCGAGAGTATTTTTGCCCAATTGAATGTGTGGAACCTTCTACACGAAAAATGAGGGGTACCCACCGAACGATAAAATGAGCGGTCCTTTTGACCGGTGCTTCTACAAGTCATCATGGCCACATACCCTCAGAAGGTTTTACCAACAAGAAATCGAATAATAACACCTTCGTTCACCCCGGTGAGGGACTATATACCCAATCCTTTATCAAGCCTCGCAAAGTCTTGTCAAATTCCTTGCACTCCTTGTCTTTGAATTCAAGAATTATTTACCCAATATGTATTCAGAGGTCGCTGGAAGTTTGTACATAGCCGCCTCGATATGCTCGGGCCTAAAAGTCCCAATCGTGTCCTGTCTGTCATTCAGAATAGTTCAGGAAGGCAGGTCGACGTGATCCAATGCCCATCGGATCATATATCGGGGCCATGGGAGAAACCGAGGTCTGGTCACCACCAAGTGCATTTTCGACTGAAAAATTGTCTTGTATCTAGTGTTCATGTCATCTTTCACAATATCATAGTTATAGTCATCGGAATCCGAACAATTTACTAACTCTGATTGCAGGATACCTGTAATAGAAGACCAGGTAGATACCGAATCAAGCCTCTATTCGGTATGGCATCCGCTACATTGTCCAAAACCCTATGGCGACTACATTTGCTTTAGCTCCTTCCTCCTCGGGTGCCATAGCCGTCGGTTTTTTCGCTCTTCCAGGATAAACCCGCCGTGATACATACGTGAGGCTAGTTTACTTGGAGAAATCTTGCTCTGTACGCTTGATAAGAAATGTTTTTTCTTTTTAACAAATAAACAAAAGCCCTCAGAGTATATTTTGAAACCATGTACTTTGTCATCAGTCCATCAAATCGTGAATAAAATCGGATTAATTGAAAAAATCTGATCTTACTTTCATCGTGGATTTACTCTAATTTCTCATTAATGTCATGAATATTAAGGCCTTTGACAGGCACTCACGTTATGGAGAGTAAATGAATAAACACCTCAAGGAGTGTTCCAACCTTGAAGCACGGGACGAGTCCGTTTGATTTTAAAAGTTTCCACTCTTAATGACTTATAGCTTTCCCCGTTTTTTCGTCATCTCGCGAATTTTTATCGCTTTGATTTTTTATAACTCATGTAGATTGGCACTCGATCTTGTCATTAATTAACAATAATCATGATGCAGCGGATCCTTAATGATATGATTAACTTTAATCAAATGACTGAATCGGAATTTGAAGACAAGCTTTAGAGGAACGAGTATGTCGAAGTCACATATTGGGCATGCAAACATAATTAGGCTCGCTAATATAATTATGTCGCGACTTCGCAAATCGGGGTTTTGGACACTTCAACTTCATGAGAGAAAATGCCGAGAGGTGATGTGCCGAGAACCAAGTTTAACCATGGTTAGTTTTTACCCCAAGCTTGACTATGGTTGTTTCAAAAAATTGTCGCTATTCTCGCCTCTGGCTGAGAAAACAAAAAATTTAGGGTCGAAATGCCGAATGCTAAAACCCTCATGATGTCTAATAACTAGTTAAATGGTTTACCGTGAAGCACGCCTTTGGTTGAAAAAATTTGAAAGAGGAGTTCCCTAGCTTTCACACTGACTTGTAAATTCGAATATCTAAAACGTCCAACCGGGCGACATCCCCAAATGAAACAAGAGAGCAACATTCTTGCGAAAAAATGAATTTTATTTGAAAGCACAAAAACACATCGCTATTCATGTGACAAGATTTGAAAGCTTTATGAGGTTCGGAAGGAGAAGAAAAACATCTTTAGATTTCAAGTATCGAAAATTTAAAATTGTGAAAGAAATCGCTAAGGCTCCAACAAGCCAGACGTAATTCAAAGAACTATCCTTTGAGCAACTTATGCACTTGAGCAGACATATCTAGAGAATTCAGTTAGCATAAGTATAATATGATAGATTAATCAATTGTAGTAGTACTTCATGATAGTATAGTGATATATGAGTCAAAATTATGGACATTTGTGTAAAAAAATACTGAACAATATGGACAAGTATGGATGTGAAATCAACTTTTCCAAACGAGGAAATTCAAGAAGCGTACATTGAACAACCTGTTCTATACCATTTGAAACGACGAAATGTCGATATATCTTTTAGTGATGATGCGGTTCGCCCATAATGCGGCTTCAATGTACATGCCGTGATCCTTTGTTTTCATTTAGCATCTTCTCTCTTAATTACGCTACTGCAGCTTTATTAGATGATTCTACTAACCCATTTCCTCGCTGGTAGTAGTAGTTGTAAAGGAATGGTCGAGAACGACACTGCATCGCGTAAGCCGAATGGCCTTGGATTTGAAATATTGGGCATTGTCGGTTACAATCTTGCGAGGCATCCAAATCTGGATAAAATGTTATTTTCCAAAAAAGTCAATCACCACCGAATCTGCGGCCCTTTTAGTCGGAATTGCTTCCACCCATTTTGTAAAATAGTCTGTGGTCAAGTAGGGATCCATTTGTGTTGGGCAATTTGAATGGGATTTATTTCTCCTATTAATTCTAATCTCCATTGTTGAAATGGGGATTCGTTTTTGACAGGGACGAGTGGTAGTGCAAGGATTTTTTGTTTACCAGCGAAAATTTGACATAAAATGACAGCACGTGATTAGCATTAACGTCCGAAAATAGTTTCGCCAATAGTATCCGCCCTCAAGATCTTGTAGGTTGCGGCTCTCCATGCATGGTGTCCTCCACGCATTCCTTCATGAAATTTTCTATAACTCGCGGAGTTTCCTGGGCCAACTGCATTGCAGACTAGCGTAAATCCGAGGATCCTCCAAGCATAGCTGATTTTCTGAGATGCAATACTTAACAATGGAGTTTTAAAGTCCTCAAGATTTGGCGTGTGTCACGATCCGGCATTTCATGTTTAACAAGTAGAAAACTATATCTTTATACTAGTCTCGACGACATGAATTTTTCTTCGACCTCGCTTGGGTATGACTGGTCATCTGGTTCTTGCGAATGTGCGTGTTCGTCTTCTCCTTGCAAACAATTGATGTCAGGCTCTGTCCGACTCACCAAGAGTTTGGCCGGACTTTCCTTTACTCAATTTAGTGGCTTTGATTTCCAAATCAAATTCTTGTATCTTAGCGAGCCAAAGCCCCTGCTTTCCATCACTTTCTGGCTGTACCAATATATCCTTCAAGACCGGGGTTGGTACGCATTAACGATGATTTTGAATGTAGAACGTAAGTTATGAATGGTTTTAGCGCTTTCACCATTGTGTATGCCTGCTTTTCTATTATGTCATATTTTAGTCTCATTCCCCGAGGCTCTTACTAAAAATGTGATCTAAGCGCTCAGCCTCCATCATCTTTTGCAAAAGAATACCGCTTAATGCGATAAGTTCGGAGGTGAATGAGAAGATGAGAAAATCTCTCAGATAATTAGGGCTTGTTAACACAGGCACCTCACTAATGACCTTTTTGATACATTCGAACAACGCTTTGGCTTCAGTCATCCAATTTACTCTACTACCTTTCTTCAGCATTCCTGTGATAATTTGATTCCATCTCAAATAAGTTTGTATAAACTTCGCTAGAAATTAATTGTTCCTAAGAAAGCTTGGAATTTATTTAACATTTCTAGGAATCTTGATAGTTTGTATCGCTTCAACCTTTTTAGGATCAATCTTGATCCCATTTTTGAACACGACATGTCCCAGAAGCTTACCTCCCCGCATAGAGAAATGTGATTTATTATGATTAAGAGAAAAACCAAACTTTCTGCATTTTTCAAAGGTATGTTTCCTTTAAATGGATCAAATGCTCTTTATCGGTTTTAGAAAAAACCGTCGAATCGTCCAGATAGATTACTATGGACTTATCTCTTTCTCCAACGAAAGCGACATCCATAATACCGGAAGGTAGCCCCATGATTCATTAAACCAAAAGGCATTTTATCATACATGAATGTACCCCAAGTGGTGGTGAAAGCGGTTTTTCTCTATCTTGCTCATTCATGGCGATTTTATTGTTCCTAAAAATCCATCTATCATAGACATCCGATTTGCCCTAACTACCTTTCTAGGACATGGTCCATTTTAGGAAGTGGATAACTATCTTTAAGAGATGACCTATTCAAGTTCCAGAAATCTACACACGGTCTGATTTATCTTTCGTTTTTCCTCGGACAGGGACCAAATTTGCTATCAGTCAGAGTATCTTAGAGGTACAATTACTTTCGCATCTAAAAGCTTCTTAAATTATCTTTCGACTATGGGTAATAAGATAGTGTTGATTTGTCTAAGATTTTGCCTAAAAGGCTTGACTCCGTGCTTCAAAGGTATCTTGTGCTCAATTATAGAAGTATCATATGTTCGAGCTCATCATAGGACCAAAGTAAAACATCTTTATATTGTTTGAGTGAATCTTTATACTGGTCTTTTATCTTGGGAGGGAGGGATTTAGAAATCTTTACGATTCTCGGCTTCTTTACCACCCCTATGTCGCATCCTCCACTTCTTCTGTTTGGGGTTGCAAAGTGGATTTGATGGGTATGTTGTTTTGATCGAAGAGTCTTTCCAAGGGGATTAAGCCTTTCGAGATTTGGTTATTTTTTGAGGACCAAATATACGATGATCCACTATTTTTCTCTCGTATATTTCGGGATCTTCGTTTTCTTGTATAACCCACATCGGGTCATTTTGTTTTGATCTCGATGAGTTTCAGAGAACTCACCTATTGCTATAAGAAATTTATGAATTTGTTCATCATCCTCAAAATTTGCCACACGGATATTGTCCGTATAGGAGGGGTTTATATCTGATTTCAATATGATATTTCAGTTTAACATTCGTGGGAGGAGAAAAGGTTGAGGCTGCCTTAGCCAATGCGTCAGCATGTAGATTTTCTGCGCGAGGAATAGAATGGACTTTTATAGATGAGAAAAAATTCTCCATAAAATCCCAAGCACAATTTCTGTATGTTCTCAGTCTGGGATGCTTGGCTTGATATTGTCTGTTTACTTGTCTTACTATTAATTCAGCGTCACCGTAAACCTCCAAGTTTTTTATGTTTAAATTCTTGGCAGCCTCTAAACCTAAGATTAATGCTTCATACTCGCATACGCTGTTGGTGTAGTCGATATCCCACTGTAAGCGATATGAGAAAGGGACAATAAACTTACCCTCAGGTGTTATCAAAAGTATGCCAGCACCAGCTCCTTCAGAAGATGAGGCACCATCGAAGTACATCTTCCAGAGACCACTTTTGCATAATTCTTCAGTCAAGGGGCTAAGCTCTTCCTGCTTCATATTGAGTTCATTTGAACACCCATCTAAACCATCATTGAGTGACAATATGCAATTCCCCAGATCTTGGTCTGCGACATAAATAGGAAAATTATTTGGATTCTGAGGATCACTGACAGTATATGCCAATCTTGTTTCTCTGTACAATCGGGTAAACTGACCACCGAATACAGGAATTGTAGCGTATGACATGTCCAATTGTAGAGAACCTCCCAATTTGGCTCCCCATGATCTGGATAACAACATACCATATTTGGGGGGAATATCTGCAATAACCACATCCATCAAGACACTCTTGACTGGGACCTGAGCGAGAGTAACAACCAGATATTTTATCATTCCCATACATTTAACCTTTCTTGAATCGAAAGAGTACAGATATCCATAGGGTCTAGTGATCTGGAGGCCCAGCCTCTCCATTATCATTTTGGGCATAACATTATGTGAGGCTCCGGAATCTAACATGCAGTTATGTAGCAGTTGGTCATGTATATTCAGGGTGACATAGAAAGGAGCGACGTTGTCCTTGGATCCCTCAAAATGGGGACCGAAGGTGATGTTAGGTCTGTCATATTCTAGGTTGATAACATCAGAGTGACTTTCGGGCTCAAAAACACCCATCACTTTGGCAATTTGCTTGCGATAAGTTGGGTTTTTTGCTAATTCTACCAAAGGAATCGGTATCTTAATTTTAT
>SNQJ01S0192036.1:0-17914 GCA_010110895.2 Picea sitchensis
TGATAAACATGGGATCAAGAGAGAATACACAATCCCAAGAACTCCACAGCAAAATGGAGTAGTTGAGAGGCAAAACAGAACAGTTCAGCAAATGTCCAGGTCAATGATGAATGAGAAGAAAATTGGTCAAACCTATTGGGTAGATGATGCAAGAGCATCGCAAGCATCATAAGCAGCAAGCAAGCGCAAAGACGGAAGACAGTTGGAAAGCACCAACGCACATTTTTAAAATGTTTTGAAACATTAATGTAATAGTTAAGAAAGTGCGTACTTCCATGTTGTAAACAGATCTTGAGCAATCTGCTCTCATTTGTATTGTGTGGAGGCATTTATAGGCAGTTAATGTAAGTAGGTAGATTTAAATTCTAGATTAGACAGTTTAGAGCGTAGGAGGGAAAACCGACTATAGACACCCTCATCTTGTATCATTTGTAACATTAACATTATCAATTGAGCATAGAGGAGAAGAAGTAGAGAGTTGTGTAGAAGAACCCATGTACAGAAGTTATGAGATTAATATATGAAGCTTTGATTCAGACTCATGGTGTTCAAATACTTTCTGTGTATACATATTGAATGATATGCTCATGGTTGTTTTACTCTTTCTGTTGTACATTTGCTTTTATGCTATGTATGTATGATGTCATGTTAAGTATTTGAAGTCTGAAAGAGTAAGGGAATGAGTTTCAATTGTTTCTCTATCTGAGCAAGAGTTCCTACAAGGAGTGCATTGAAATGCCCGCAAGGAGTGCGTCGACGGGTTCAGAGTTCATCTCTGAAACCTCAGGAGGGATACCGTTGTTCTCCTCTTCCATAGAAGTGCAAGTCGGACACAGAAGCCATGCAATGTGTGTGCAGGCTGGTTGGAAGTTCAGAACTTGTCAACCAAGGAGAGGATTGAAGAATGTTGTCACAAGGAGTTGCACAGAGTCAAAGGATACAAATACTTAGACGTATTTGAAGAGTGTCGCAAGGAGTGCGTGCAGAAATCTCATAGGAGATTTGAGTTAGTGAAAGGAATCTCAGGAGAATCAGCGTCTTCAAGGTGTGAAGAGTATAATATGGGTTTTGGTCATCGTGCAGAGGCCAAGTCATAGTGAGGAGGATTACTGAGGTGACTCACAGCAGAAGTTCTTTGAGGAAGAGTTTGGACAGTCAAAATTCTTCGAGGAGGAATCCTGAAACAACGGGGATCGTTGGATCTGTGGAAGTTGTGAGAGGGATAACGGTCAGGATAGAGACATCCTTTGGATAGCCTAGATTAACGTCAACCGTTGATCAAGATTTTCGGGGCCATCAGACTTTTTCGGAGTTTCAGACTTCGGAAGCCCGAGTTGCAAGTTTGGGTCTTGACACATCAAGTACCCAAAGTCCTAAAGGATTCTTGTCAAGGTTTGTGGAAAACAGCAAGGAGAAGTATCATTTCGGTATTTCAGAACTTCGTAGATCGGAAGGTGGAGGGGACAAAGAATTCAAGTGTTAGCATATTAAATTTCCGGTACGCAAAATTGTGCTGACCGTTGGATCAACGGAGAGTTCATAGCCATTGATCTCCTTGAAAGCGGAACCTTAGAGTTTCAGAATTTCGGGACACAGAGATTCGGGAATTCCGAGGGTATAGTAAAAGCACATTTTGGTGGTTGAAACCCTGAAATTGCGAAGAGAAAAGGGAGACCGGGACATCTGTATTTCGGCAAATCAGGAATCGGAGGTTCGGGAGTCGAGGGGAAGAGTTGCATGACATCGCAACTTTCGAATTTGCGAAAGCCGAAAAGCCGAAATTGACATCAGAAAAAGGTCAAGTGTTGGCATTTCGAGTTTTGGAGGTCGAAGAGGTAAGGCGTTAAGGTCAAGTGTTGGCATTTCGAGTTTTGGAGGTCGAAGAGGTAAGGCGTTTGACCACGGGATTCACTTAAATCAATGGCGCTCTGATATCCCTAAAATAAAAGAGGCATTTCTGTGTTGTTCGCAGATTTCCGGAAGGAAATAGAGAAGAGCCGAGCTCTTAGTCGAAGGAGAAGATCCTCGTGCGGATTCCAACCCGCTGAACTGGCGGGTCTCATTTATCCGCACGTATCTCTTCTCTCGCTTGTACATTTCAGATAGAGGAGAAATAAATATTTACACCATGCCGCCGGCAGAATAAGAAACGCACAAACACCTGATCCACCAGAGGAATGGGAAATGCCAAGAAGAAGGGGCAAGCAATTACCGATCCACCAGAGGAAAGAGATGTGTGTGACTTATGTGCTAGGATGGATACTATGGAAATAGCGCACGAGGTGTGCAGTCAAAGGTTGGGGATCTCAATGGTTCCAAAGTGAAAATGAAGTCAACGATGAAGGAGAAGAAGTTATAGAATAAGATGCAGCAAATGAACACCTACTCGTGATGTTGCAAGGATGGGTGCCAGTGGAAAAAATGGACATTCCATTATATGAAGGAAACTCGATGTTGAAGAGCTTCTAGACTAGATTAGAGTTCGACATGTATTTTGACTATGAAGATGTTGAGGAAGACAAAAGGTTGTTACGTTGTCACAAGACTTAAAGGGCATGCATCATTGTGGTGGATGAAATCACAAGTTGACAAACGCTGCAAAGGCAAGCGTAAAAATCAAGAGTTGGGATAGAATGATTGTGAAGATGAAAGCAAAATTCATAACCAAGGATTATAAAATCACTCTATTTCAAAGGATTCATAATTTGAGACAAAAGATGATCTCAGTGAAAGAATACACTAAATAATTATACAGGATAAACATCAGACCATTCACGTACCTGGAAACCTTTTCATCATGAAAGTGATGATGAAAAGGTTTCGATATATGAATGGTCCGAGATATGACATTCAAGATGAGATGAGCATGATGACCATCAAAACGATGGAAGATTCTTCTAGATGGCTCTATTGTGCTGAAGATAAGCCGAAATAAATGTGGTCAAAGAGGTCGTGGTAGCTGATAAATCTGTAAGTGTGGACACAATTGATCTCCCTAGATCCACCGATCTAGAACAAAGCAAGACGTAACATGACTTTTCCCTAGATTTTTACCATTGAATTAACTAGGAGGCAAGAACGAAGTAACATACCTTATAATCGCCCTATGGTCTTTCTTTGTTGCCCTCGCTTCACTCCAAGCAGCCTATGCTACAAACCAACACAACACACAAACCAACCAAAGTGAAGAAAGCACAACTATCTTAACGGTCAATCTATGTATATGATCAAGGAATTATACAATAAAGTGGAAATATCATTATGGGAAAGGGACATATTATTGTATCATATTAATGGAGTAGGAATATTACAACCCGAAAGCCTTGATGTTGCAAAATTCCTTCGATGGCCCTTGGCTCGACACACTTGATCACTTGCATGAAGAAGATCAACCCCTAGATAAATTTGTTGGAGTCTCCAAGCCGCTATAGCTTTAGTCCTTCACACAATTTTTTCACTAATTCTCCAATGAATCTGCTTAACCTTGCTTGCTTAACCTATTCCATGAGAATTCCATCAATATAGGAGAGAATGAGATAGTAACTTGGATAAGAATGATCCCAAATATCAAGGAATCCAAGCATTAGGATAACCATTCGAACAAACATCTCATCCTTCTAGAAGATTCCTCTTGTATTAATCGAGAATTCATCTTTTTCCTTGCTTTAGAAAAGTTTTCACCTAGCAAATTAACATAGTGTGAACTTCACACCGGTTTCATGAAGTGTACCATGAATCATGCATCAGAACATACTAGCAAAGATGAACCTCCTTCAAAATGATATTTCTGGAAAGAGAAAAAGTAACTTTTCTCGTGAGAAAGCTCTTATGAAGAGCCTAAGTACATTATCATCAATACATCATCATGATGACCAAAATCATGGGTAACAAGGTCAAGCCAGAAAGCAAAACCGCCTGCCCAGGATAGGAATCATAAAACTAAAGAGGAATGGAAGAAACCTCAACTCGTACAGAGAAAGGTGGAAGTTCACAGAGTGACAAGATGGATAATAAATTTTCCCTCATGCTAGAGGAAGAGGAAGAGAAGAGGTGGAGAAATGTTTCACATGAGGAAAGAATGGGCATAAGTCTTATGAATGTCCTAATAAGAAAGAAGGTGGTGAAACCTACATTTCAAGAACAAATACTTAATGTTGAGGCAAAAGATGTTGAAGGTAGAAGATCACCGATGATGAGGAAATTTCTCTTAACGCCGAAGAAGGAGGAAAATCCAAAATTAGCGAACATACTTCTGTTGACTCAAGCAGGCACCAAAGCACAGGTATGTAAGGTCATTCAGGACAAAGGGTAGAATGAGACAATCTCATTTCTACAAAGATGGTGGAAAAAGTTGGAGCTCGAGACTATTGAACATCCAAGCCCATACGTAGTTTCATGGCTACAAAAGGACACTATAAATGTCACTAAACAATGTTTAGTTGAAATTAAAATAGGAGGATAAGGATGAAATACTATGTGATATTCCCCATGGATGTTTGTCATCTATTGTTGGGTAGACCGTGGTAACATGACAGAATGTGATTCATGATGGAGAAAGAACACATACACCCTAGAAAAAATGGGGAGAACTCACATGTTGTTTCCAATCAAGGATAAAGAAGTCACAATAGAAGTAAGCAACATTGTACCTCTCATGAGGGAAGGAACTTCTATGAGGTTAAGAAGAAGGAAGATCCACAATCATTGTGGTCGTGAAACCTAGAATTGTTTCGAGACCAGCACAAGAGTTGATTATTTACCAAAGGAAATCCAGAATTTACTGGAAGAATTTGTTGATATAATAGTGGACTAATTACCCTGCTCGCCACCTATCAGAATTATAAGTCATCATATTGATCTTATACCCGAGCTAGTTTACCAAACAAAGCCACGACAGATTGACAATCAGAGGAGAAGGAGGAGGTCAAAAGACAAGTCCAACAGACTTAATGGACAAAGGATTAGTTTAGGAAAGCTTGAGTCCATGTGTTGTTCCTTAAATCCAAGCTTAAGGTCTTAAAGAAAGATGGAGGTCGAGAATGTATCGACTCAAGGGAAATTAACAAGATTACCATCAGTAGCCAGATTTTACTGGCTAAGAATGGATGATTTGATAGATTGCTTGAGTGGAGCTTAATTTTTTTCAAGATTGATTTGAAGAGTGGATATCATCGCCTTCGCATGAGAAAAGGTAATGAAATGAAGAAAACATTCAAGACTAATGAGGGGTTGTATGAATGGCTTGTTATGTCAAGCTATTTAACTTAATGCTCAAGAGTACTTACATGAGATTGATGAATGAAGTCTTGAGGGAGTTCATTGAAAATTTGTCATTGTGTACCTCGACGACATATTATTGATTTTCAAGCGAGGATTGACAGAAACAGAGCACTCTGAAGCATTTGGCTAAAGTGATGAGAAGATTTCAACAAGAGAAGTTGTTACGTTACAGGAAACCATCATTCATGAAGACAGCTCATTTATTTGGGGTTTGTTATTTCTACACATAAGTTGAATATGGATCCATAAAGTGGAGGTGATTAAGAATTGGCCATCACCAAAGAGTATCTTGAAGTTCGAAGTTTTCATGGATTGGCTAGTTTCTATAGAAAAATTATTAGAAATTTCAAAGGGAATTAGCAATAATCGATGATGGATACGCGAAGAAAAGACATTTTCAATCGACGTAAGAAGCTGCAGAAAAGCTCAATTTATTGGGGTAAAGAAAAAGATTACCGAACATCCACCCTAGTGTTGCCGTGATTTCAAGAAGATGTTTCACAGTCGTCCTACACTAGTGGATTTGCAATTGAGCCGTTTCGAACCGTATTGACAGCTACAAGGCATTTCAAAGTGAGAAATTGAATGAAGAGAAAGTGAAGTACTCCACATGATAAGGAGTTTTATGCGGCCATACGCTAATCTAAGAAGTATGTGGAGGCACTACTTGGTTCCTAAAGGTTTGTTTCAATGACAATCATGCATCGGTAAATTCTAGAACCCCAACAGAGAAGTCGAACCAAAGACATGTTAAATGGGTTGAATACGCTATGAATAATTTTACTTCTTTTATTATGATACTTAGAACTCCAACAAAGTTAAGCGTTTTGAGCAGAAATGTTTTCTTATGCAGAGTTTAGGAGTTAAAACATTGGGTTTTGACAATCTCAAGGACATGTACAAGGATGATCCATATTTCAAAGAGGGAATGAGGCATCCGAGAATCCAATTCTCGAGATAGAAGCCAATGGTTGAATATGATCCGTGATGGATTATTATTCATGGGAAATCATTTATGTATTCCAAAATTCCATGAGGGAGAATCTATTGAAGGAAAAACATAGTGGAGGATTGGCTGCATTACTGGTCATGATAAACGCTCTCGGAATTAATGGCTCATATTTCTTGGCCAGAGCCGATGTCAAAATATTTATGACGTGATGCAGAATTTGTCAAATGACACAAAGGAAGGGAAACAAAATGCAGGGTTATATCACGTTACTCCATACTCAGAGGCCTCGGGATGCAAGAAGCATGGATTTTGTGTTGATTTCCAAGAGCTTAAAGAGCGCTTGATTCAATCTTTGTAGTGGATTGTACTTTAAAATACACACATTTCATACCATGTTAGAAAACCACTGATTTGAACTCATATTGTGAACCTGTTTTCAAAGAAGTTATCGACTTCACGCTTTACCACAAGGAGTATATTTCAGATCGAGACACCAAGTTCTTGGGACATTTCTCGAGGACTTTATGGAAGAAGTTGTGAATAGTTTGTTTTTTAGCTCAACTTATCATCCTCAAATGGATGGGAAACAGAAGTTGTATCGTATTGGGAGATTTACTAATGGAGCTTGGTGACAGAATACCACATTTAGTGGGACAATATTCTGCCAAAGGTGGAATTTGCTAACAATGATTCGATCAATAGAAGAAAAGAGTAGAGTCCATTCCAAATTGTTTATGGAATGCAACCTAGGGGAGTTTATAAATTGAAATATTCAAAAACGTAATGAAACTAGGAGTGCTAGGGTGCGTAAGATTTTGCAAGTGTGAGGGTAATGAAAGAACTTCTCACGCCCAAGTGAAGGAGCTGCATTGCACAACTCAAACTAAGAGTATAAGCCACAGCATATCAACACAGTGAAAAACTTCGCTTGAAGTTGGTGATTCTGCACATAAGGAGAAGGAGAGGTTCCCAAGGAGAACATATAAAAAACTCCAAGATGAGTAAGATTGGACCATGCAAGGTCTTAAGGAAAATGGGCAAATATGAGATGGAATTACCCGATGGGATCATAATTGCACGGATATTCAACATCTCAGATTTATACCCTTACAAAACTGGAGAAGCAGGAGCGCACTATGAATAGACAAAGGTCTGGTTAAACAAATTCCCTGTGAGTCGAAAGCCACCGATGGAGAGTATACTTGACAAGAGAGTCAACAAGAGGACCGGGAGAAAAGAGTATTTCAATACACTTGGTCAAATGGAAGGGACATCCAAGAAGATGCCACCGGGAGAATGAAGAAGACATTCAAAAGCACAGACAACCATATAGTAAAGAGCTCATGAACAGAGTTCATGAAAAATTTTCAAGCAAGGGAGTATATGATGCAGGAGAATCGCCAAGCATCGTAAGCAGCAAGAAAGCACAAAGACGAAAGACACCGAGCACCAAAACATTTTTAAAATGTTTTGAAACATTAATGTAATAGTTAAAAAGAAGTGTAATTTCCATGTTGTAACAGATCTTGAGCGATCCGCTCTCATCCGTAAGGTGTAGAGGCATTTATAGGCAATTAATGTAAGTAGGTAGATTTAAATTCTAGATTAGACAATAGGAGCATAGAAGGGAAAACTAACTATAGACACCCTCATATTGTATCATTTGTAAGATTAACATTAATAATTGAGCATAGAGCATAGAGGAGGAGAAGTAAAGAGCTGTGTAGAAGAAAACATGCCAAGCCTGAAATTAATATACATGAAGCTTTGATCCACTCATGGTATTCAAATATTTTCTGTGTATACATGTTGAATGTTCTCGCTTCATGGTTGTTTTACTCTTTCCGTTGTATTATTTTATTTTATGCTATGTATGTATGATTTCATGTTAAGTATTTGAAGTCCGAGAGAGGCAAGGGAATGCTTCAATTGTTTCTCTATCCGAGAAACAAGATTTCTCGCAAGGGTGCAAATAAACATCCACACAAGCATCGCATTGACGGATTCAGAAAGTTCATCTCCTCCTAAAGCCCGTGAGGGATACCTCGTTGTTCTACCTTTCCGCAGTGCGTCGTACGTAAGCCCGCAAGGTGTGTGCGTGCTGGTTGGAAGTTCAGAACTGTCAACCAAGGAGAGGGTTGAAGACTATTGTCACAAGGATTTTCACAGAATCAAAGGATTCAAATACTTAGATGTATTTGAAGAGCATCGCAAGGAGTGCGTGCAGAAACCTCATAGGAGATTTGAGTTAGTGAAAGGAAGTTCAAGAGAGTTAGCCTTCAAGGTGAAGAGAAGAAGAGGTGTTGGTCATCATGCAGAGGCCAAGTCGTAGTGAGGAGGATTACTGAGGTGACTCGGAGAAGAAGTTCTTTGAGGAAGAGTTTGGACGGTCTAAATTCTTCGAGGAGGAATCCCAAAACAACGGGGATCGTTGGATCTGCAGAAGCTACGAAATGGATAACGGTTAGGACAGAGCCATCATTTGGATAGCCTAGATTAATGTCAACCGTTGATCAATATTTCTGGGGCCATCAGATCATTTCGGAGTTTCGTACTTCGGAAGTCCGGGTTGCAAGTTTGGGTCTTGACAAGTCAAGTACCTGAAGTCCGAAAGGATTTTTGTCGAGGTTTGTGGAAAACAAAAAGGAGAAGTAATTTTGGTATTTCTCGAACTTCTGAGATCAGAAGGTGGAGAGGACAAAGAATTCAAGTGTTAGCATATTGAATTTCCGGTACGCGAAATTGTGCTGACCGTTGGATCAAGGGAGAGTTCACAGCCGTTGATCTCCTTGAAAGCGGAACCTTAGAGTTTCAGAATTTTGGGATTCAGGAATCCCGAGGGTATAGTAAAAGAACATTTCGGTGGTTGAAACCCCGAAATCGCGAAGAGAAAAGGGAGACCGAGACATCTGTATTTCGGCAAATTGGGAATTGGAATTTTGGGAGTCGAGGGGAAGAGTTGCATGACATCGCAACTTCTGAATTCGTGAAAGCCGAAAAGCCAAAATTGACATCAGGAAAAGGTCAAGTGTTGGAATTTTTGGTTTCGGAGGTCGAAGAGGTAAGGCGTTCAACCATGAGATTCGCGAAATCGTGAAGTCCGATATCCCAAAATAAAAGGGGAAATAGAAGAGCCAGTGGAGCTCTCGAGCCAAAAGGAGAAGATCCTGTGTGGATTCAAACCTGTGGGTCTAGGGAGGGGTTTGCGTCAGTAGAAAAAAAAACACACAGTAGTCCATATTCTTAATAAATCCCACCTCAAACCACACAGTTACAAGACACCTTATGAACTGTGGTATGAAATACCTACTTCAATCAAACACTTCAAAGTCTTTGGGAGTAAGTGCTACATAAAGAATAATAATGAAAACCTTGGCAAGTATGATAACAGGGTTCATGAAGGCATATTCTTAGGATATGCTACCAATAGTAAAGGATATAGATGCTTTAATAAAATATTGTCTAAATTAGTTGATTTCATTGAATTAAAGGTTGATGAAGGAGTCCCAGTAAGAGAGGTGAGCAATATTGAGTCTGCTACAGAGGACACAGCTGAAGCTGAAGATGAATAGGTCCAAGAACCAAAAAAATAAGACTTTGAGTCAGATAAAGATACAAATACTCAGGAGACTCAAATCAACAGACAGCATCAAATCCTTCCTCCATAATTACTCAAAAGAATCATCATGCAAGTCAAATAATTGGTGAGAAAGACAAAGGTGTACAAACCAGGAGAAGGATAATCAAAGACACCGAGAAATCACATATAGCCTTCATATCCATGGTGGAACCCAAGAACTTTAATGAATCCAACGAAGATGACCATTGGGTTAAAGCCATTAATGATGAACTTGACCAGATTGAGAAAAACAATACTTGGGAGATGGTTCCTAGACCTGAAGGTAAAAATGTCATAGGTTCCAAATGGGTCTTTAAGAATAAATTGAATGAGCAGGGACAAATTGTCAGGAACAAAGCAAGACTCATCTGTAAGGGCTATGCACAAGTTGAAGGACGGGATTTTGATGAAACCTTTGCACCAATGGCAAGATTGGAAGCCATCAGAATGTTTCTTTCCTATGCATGTCATAAGAACTTTAAAGTATATCAGATGGATGTTAAGTCAACATTTCCTAATGGCAATCTAGAAGAAGATGTGTATGTGGAGAAACCTGAAGGATTTCCACTGACAGATCATCCTGAATATGTCTGTAAGTTGAAAAAGGCATTATATGGACTAAAACAGGCACCACGAGCCTGGTATTATAGACTGGACAAATTTCTACAAGACAAAGGGTTCAAGAAAGGTATTGTTGACAGTAATCTATACATTAAGTCTAAAGGTGATGATTTATTAGTTGTTTTGGTTTATGTAGATGAAATTATTTTTGGATGCACTAATGACCCTTCAGTTCAGTGGTTTGCTAATTCAATGCAGACTAAGTTTGAGATGTCCATGATGGGAGAATTGTCATATTTTCTTGGTTTACGAATCAATCAGAGTTCTGCAGGGATATT
The DNA here is from genome assembly GCA_010110895.2 of Picea sitchensis. Taxonomy (NCBI): domain Eukaryota; kingdom Viridiplantae; phylum Streptophyta; class Pinopsida; order Pinales; family Pinaceae; genus Picea; species Picea sitchensis. The sequence goes on from SNQJ01S0192036.1 coordinate 10,751, forward strand.
TATCTCTCAAGAAAAGTATTTGAAAGAGATGTTAAAGAGGTTTCATATGGAAGATTCTACAACTGTGAGCACACCTATGGTGGTTGGTTGCAAGCTAAGTAAAGATGATATTTCACCTGATGTTGATCAAAGAACTTATCGATCAAAGATAGGCATTCTTTTGTACATCAGAGCATCTCGTCCTAATATAATGCAAGTTGTTGGAATGGTAGGTCGTTATCAGTATTCTCCTAAACAAATTCATTTAGTAGTTTTCAAAAGGATATTCAAACATTTGAAGGGTACAATGACTTATGGTCTCTGGTATCCTAAAAATCAGAATTTTCAATTAACTGCATATTCAGATGTTGATTGGGAAAATTGTTTGGATGAGAGAAAGAGCACCAGTGGAGGTGCATTCTTCTTAGGTGATTGTTAGTAGAATGGCTTAGTAAGAAGCAGGGATCTATTACATTATCAACTACATAGGCAAAGTATATTGTTGTTGCTACTTGTTGCACTCAGATCTTATGGATGATACAAACTATTTCATATTTGAAGGTCACTTATACTGATCCAATTCCAGTTCACTGTGATAACACCAGTGCCATTATTGTCTCCAAGAATCATGTTCTCCATTCAAAAACGAAGAATATACCAATAAAGTATCATTTTTTCAAAGAGAAAGTTACAAACAGAGTTGTTCAGCTGAATTATATTCCTTCCACAGAAAAAATTGCAAACATCTTTACTAAACCCCTATCTAGGACAACATTTGAATATCTTTGTCAGAAGTTGGGTGTCATCCCTTCTCTCACCTAAGAGAGTCCATCCTGTCAAGGGGAGTATGTGTTGGTCGACTATCTGATACCTCTAAAAAGTATTGCAATATCTCAGGGGGGGCATGTTTTCTTTGACATTGATGTCAAAGGGGAATAAAAGGTGTGGTCTGGATTCTACAGTTGGAGGTCTAAGCAAAATAGTGCAGCCTTTCAGGGTTGCCATCAATGCCAAAGGGGGATATTGTTGGCATTTTTTACAAGAAGAGTGTGCTTGTCATTGATGGAAAGAACAACAGTGACGAAGGAGAACAGTAAAATCATAATCTCGAGAGGATAAGAAAACAGTATGCAAAGATCAAATCTCGGAAGGAAAAACATCAGCTCAGGGTGAGAAGCCTCAACAGTCGTCCGATCAAGAAATTGACCGTGTTGATTGTCTAATATTACGGACGTCAGTCATATGAGTGACCGTGGGCTTGAGGACCATTTGAGGATCATGACCGTCATATATGCAAGCCAGATCAACGATGGGGATGAATTGTAGAGAGTGAAAGAAGAATGAAACAACTCGTTAGTTCTAATCCCGCAATTGATCTAAATCGTCAGATCTCATAAACCCAAATATCGATGATTGTGGTTGATCTAACAAACGATCAGATTAATTTGGATTAAGTCATGACCATCAGATGCAAAATCACCAGATCAATGCCAGGGATAGATTGTGGAGATCGAAAGGAGAATTAAATATTGTGCTATTTCCAATCCCGCAATTAGTCAGGACCATCAGATCTTATAGCCTCGAACATTGACGATTGTGATTGACTCATCAACAGCGCACAACTTCAAATTGTCAAGTTTTGGTGACGAATTAAATCACTCGCAAGTTGTGGTTCCACAACCATCCTTGATCGTTGATCTGCTTCGAGTGTCTTCACAACCATTGGATCACTTTCAAGTGGAAGGACAAGATAATCTAGAAGAGAAGCATCGAATATAGATCGAGCCATCGATCTAAGAACATGATCGACGCACAACATTTTGTTCACATCAAAAGTTGCAAGGAGGTTATTGTTCAGGGAATCTCACTTTGGAAGAATTGGCAACTTGAAAGTCAAATTACCCGAAGCCCGAAATCCAAAATGAATAAGAACCATCGGATCTAGAGAAAATGTGATGATTGTTAGATCAGGGAGAACAACGTCAGCAAACCATGTCTACAAGGACATGTGGCATACCAATTTGATAGACCACGTCAGCAAGGACACATTGCGCAATGAGACAATGAAAAGTTTCAAGTTGAATAGGAACTTTAGGCACATGCAAATCACGAATCTGAGTGATGTGTGGCAGCTACTCAACTCGTGACACGTCAACAAGTGACGTAAGCAAGCTACATCACTATGAGAGATTTACTTCAGGAGTTTCATCAACAACAAATTTCAAAAGTCCTGAAGTTCAAAAGGACAAAGGTTCGAAGTCTCTCTTAGTCGTCGATCTAAGGTACATTTCGGGAGTTAGGACAAACGTTAGATCCAGGAGAAGTACAGATATGATCTGTTGGATCTAAGCGTCGAGGATCAATGGTCATTGGATCCAAAAATAAATGCACGAAGGTTAAGCCTTTGGATGAAATTAGGAGAGCGGACTTGTCAAAGTATCGAAGTCCTAAAGTAAGAAGGGACCATCCATCGTCAAGACTGAAAGGTGGCGCATGATCCACAACTATGGAGTGAATCACTTTAGGATTTTGTGGTTACAAAGGAAACTAGATCGTCGAAGACCTGAGGGCTGAAGAAGATCCAGGTCGTCGGTTGCCAGAATGATGCATGGCAGAATTATGTGTAGTTAGGAGAAAAAAACTCCAGGAGAAAGTGAAGGAAGCAAAGTTGAGTTTTGAAATCCTCGAATCCCAAAGAGCCGAAGGAGTTGAAGACCGTCGATCTGTAAGAGGACACACGTCAAAAGATCGTGTACTTAGGTTGGAACACTCTACGAAAAAGAGAGAAAGGAAAGTTGATATTTATGAACCTCGAATACCTGAAGAGATTGTGATTGTTGATTCGAGAAGAACACATGTCGATAGATTGTGAATTCCGGGTGGAAGCACCGTGGAGAAAGTGGATTTTGAGAATCGAGACTCATGAAGCCCAAAAGGAAAAATAAATCTCGTCCGTCAGTTTGGAGGGCCACACATCACTTGGTCGTTAAGACTTAGGAGGGCATGGATCTGGAGAAGAGGAATGAAATACGATAGATCAGAGCCCTTGATCGAAGGAATCTGTTAGAGACCATGAGATCGATGATCATGATTGATTGCGGGACCCAAAATTGCTCAGATGTTAATTTTCTGAAGGCAGGCTGCAATCGAAGCCACGGTTTTGGAGAAAGGACACATGGAGTCTCGAGATAAATTGCAGGGTGAAAAGTAGTTTGATCTCAAACCACCTTTGGTTGTGCCCACATTCACATGGTCACATGATAGCATCGCCCAAGGTCACATCATAGGAATATAAGGGAAGGAGCTAGCGTTACTAGGCTCCACATCGGAGCTTACGCATTGAAAAGTCAAAAATCCTCTGCATGTATAATCCAACGACGTTGATCAAATCAAATGTGATTGAAGGGTTGTTGTTTCACTTCATGGTTTCTTGATCAATTACGATTCATCTACACTAACTGAATCATTTTTCTGGGGTGTTGGAATCATGGCTCTTGAGCGTTCTGAGATTCCCGACATGGGTGTTGTAGATTTGGAGTGTAACGGATGATGAGAGAAGGAATAAAAGAAAAATGTTGTGACAGAGAGAGGTTGTTGTTTCTCGGTAAAACAAGTCGAATTGTATGTGATCAAGAAGACAATAGGAACAAAGCGTGAAAGATGCAAAGATGAAGAACATAAGCTGGATAGAGTAGAAATGGTGAAAATAACAGACTGTATGAGAATTTAAGCGCAAGAAGATGCGAGTAAGAAGACACTGATGTGGGAAGAGAAGATCGGTGTAGAAGAATAGTGATGAGACTGGTAAGCCATTGATAAATAATGTATCACTGTAATAAATTTCAACAAGCAAAGATTTATATTTCAAGGTGGTAGGGTGGTGCTAGGGAGGACTGTTGTCCTCAGAGTTTCAAGTGGGTGCTTGAACATAGGAAGTTGTAGCTTCCATTTGGTTGCGGCCAGAAAAACCAGGGTGGTAGGGTGGTGCAAGGGAGAACTATTGTTCTTTGTTGTACAGGTTGGTGCTTGTGTGATTGGAATTTGGTGCTTCCATCCAATTGGTGTTGGAACACTCGAGGAGTTGGTGCTTCCTTCTAGTGGGTTCTAGAGAAACCAGAGAGTTGGTGCTCTCAGCAAGTTACAGTTTGTAAAACAGAGTTGGTAGCCTCACATTGAGTTGGTGATCAAAGATAGATGATGTACAGAACATAAAAGACTGCCTATCATTCTAAGAAGAAGAGGTTTTCTCCCTTTATGGGTTTCCTCAGGAATATTTGTTTATGTATACTTCATGTGTGTGATTGATGTTGAATACTCTATTGTTTACGTCCCTGAATTATTGTGATCATCATTGAGTGTTTTGTAATGAGTTTAAAATGGGCATAATTGTTTAAGCACAGTGACAATTGATTCACCCCCCCCCCTCTTAGTTGTCTAACAGTTTTAACCATAAGAAATTCTCATATATATATATATTCAAAGCATACTATATGAAAAACATTATAAGTGTGTGTGTTTGTGGCCTGCTAGACAAAAACTCCTAAGATTCTAATAACTTTGAAATCAACAAAATTTAACGATAGACCTCATTACTATTTGCTTCCTCTTGACCCACATCAAAGGGAAGGGAATTATGTTCTTCCAAGTCCATTGGCTCCTTGAGTTGGACTACTTCTTTTTCTTTGAAATCTACATGCACTGAATTTTCAAATCCCTGATTGTTGGAGGCATACAACAGAGTATTCTTATGAAGATTTAGAACCAAGTTCCTCAACATGTTACAATAAGTTTCAAGGATACTTATTCTTTGCTTTTGATGAACTAACATATTTATAATGTTAACATGTTGTGATATACAATGGTGCTCAATTTTGGTTATCTTTGAAGAAATTGAAAGCAGGGTCCTCTTGTTGAAATGTACGCCTTCCTCGTGTCTTTGCATGGTTCTTCTAAACTCCAAGATGTATATGTTATCTATGGTGTGCACCTCCGCTATCCAAAACAATTGGAGGGTGGTTGAACAGTGGGATTTCATGTGGCCTAATTAAAAAGAAGAGAGTCTCTCTTGAATTATGGATGTTAAATCCAGTCTATAAACAGAGTTAGAACCCAAAGAAAGTTTCCTTGCATCAAATAATTCCAAACTTTCAAGCTTGGAGATATCATAACTATGAATAAAATTCCATCATCTTGAAGGGAAACATAAAATAAACCTCAACAAACTTATAGGAGATTAATAACAATGATGATTAACACTGGGAAGTAATCTACCAAATGTAACCAAACACCTACTCAAAGTCCCCCGAATTTCAAACCTGACACAATTTACTTTCCCAAAATAATTCTTTGAAACTAAACGACAGCACTCTCAAATGTACAATTGTAAATAATTACGCCAAGTGAATTCAAACTATAAGATGTAGAATTGTTAGAATAGAGAAAATAAATCTAGCTTAATGAAAGACAATAATTGAACCTCGGAAAGATTCCCATAAACAAAGGAGATACGTGAGTAAAACCATACAGAGGTCTACCAGATGCTACCAATCTCCTATTCCAAATCAGCCTAATTCCAACCTTGATGAAAATCATCATCTCACCTTGATAATTATGCTTGAAAGGGAGCTTATCATATAGACTAATACAACCAACTCTTAAAGTTAAACCTTCTTCCAGAGCCGAATTCTCAAAAACAAATCCATTACACAGACCAACACAAGCAGTTCCAACAAATAGCATGAGAATAAAATTTGAACATACCAAAGAATTGATCCACGACATATTGAGGCCACCAAGATGCCCAATTCGATTAGCTGCTCTCACCAAAGTCCCATAGAAAAAATGCACTATTACTTCGAGCTCTTCAAAACATGGAGCATGGGTAAATGCTTGCATTCCATTAGCATTGTAATGTGTCCTCCAAGTTCCCATATCAAAGCAAGGAGAATGATGTTTTGAGTACTTGCTCATTTGTTATTTAATGTTGATGGGATTAAACATCAATCCAAGGGGATATATTATCCAATAAAACATACTTTGCTACCCTATTTTTTATAAGGACTCCAAGCTCTAGATCCATGGCTATGTTAGCTCATTGATCAACAATTGAATTGAGACACTTTTAGACATGGAAAAAGGAGATTTCCATGAAGAAGCTCGTCTCCATTTTACTCCTAGCAATGATGATTGTCAACTTATTGTCCACAGGAGTCACTTTGTTCATGGATTCAATAATTACCATATATTCCCCAACTATATTAAGAGATCTTATCTTCTTTTCCTTGGCTATGAGGATGCCTCAAAATAAGTAATAAGCCTTTGCCTGGTTGTTGGTGGCTTCTCCCAGACCCCACGCATAAGAAGCTAAAGCATTTTCTCTAGGATCAAAGAGAATCTCCCCTGCACCTCCCACCCTTGGGTTTCTCGTTGAAGCCCCATCAAAGAATAATATGTAAGAGTTATGGTCCCTTCTAAATTCCATGAATTCTTGAGCATCCAACCAAATTATCCAATGAGGTTGAATTTGATTCGTATAAATGGGAAGAAGTTAAGAATCTTTGTGAATTCGAAATTGGTTGAAGTAGGCATTTTCATCCCTCTCCAAGACCTATTAGTTCATCTTGATATTATGCGCCATATATTCTGCCAAGTGACCTTTTTCCTTGGTTGTTATCAATGTTGGAATGTCCTTCTTATGATTAAACATTGCATTGTTCCTAGAAAGTCATATCTTCTAGTAGATGTAACACATCAACTCCATGTTAATCACTAAAGGAATTACACATCTCTTTCAATTAATTTATATATATATATTACTTAAGGTGGAATTTAAAATCCTTGGATGGGGTGTCACCTTTTCCACATGTAATCCACTAATTTAATGTGGGCAGTCACTACCTTCCCCTCAATCTTCACTCCAATGCAAAGCATTAATGCACAAGCATTTAGTTCAGGCCTAAACCGCATGGGAAATTTCAAGTTCTGGTTTGCAATGGTGAGGAACATTTGTGCAGGTACTATGGAGTTGAATGATGTCAACTCATGCTTAATGACAATTTCAATGGCTTGCACAAGTAATATTTTCACATTTTTGTTTTTGGTTCACTCACTACACCTCATCCTTTTTTCATTCGGCGGTCTTGCTCCCTCCTGTTAGCGATAAAAAATGCACTGGCATATTTTTTT
>SNQJ01S0192036.1:17924-31510 GCA_010110895.2 Picea sitchensis
CTTTTTGGCATTTGTTTCTCCATCTTCTGATATCTTTGTTTTTTATTAGGGTCCATCTTGCCTTTATTAGCTTTTGGTGGTAGAGTACTCACATGGTCTGATTGTTTGCTGACTTGAAACTTGATCATCTTTACTGGCTCTTTGCTTTCTGGCTGTTTGTTGCTTGAACCACTTACATAACCTAACCCAGTCTTCAACAAAGGAGATATATGTTTGCTTAGAATGTCGTTTAGTTCCATTGAGGATTTAATACTTGGAATATTTTGGAGATACAATGCTTTAAACTTCTCCATCTCTTTTCTGGTTTTTACTACCTCTTCTTCCAAGGCTTCACATCTTGCCTTCTTCTTTGATAATTGTTTTTTCATAGTGTCCTCTATTTTCTTTGCTTCTTCTAATTCCACTTTTAGAAGGGAAAAGTATTCATCAGGTTTTTTACTGTCTTTCGCGAACTGTATCAACATGTGTTTTTGATTTTTCTTCTTAAATCTGAGTCTAACGATTTCTTCTAGAGCACTGATCAGTTCTCCTTCCAATTCAACCACAACTTCTTCATCATTAACATCACTTCCCATGCTTTTATTATCATAATCCTTTTTGTCCATAAGCATAAAGTCATTAACCTTATCTTCACAAGAAGAGTCACTATCTGTGTCTCCTGAAGAGTCATCATTGTTTACACATGAACTTTTCTTTTTACCAAATCTCTTGGATTTGTACTTATCTTCACCTTCAGAGTTCTGGTCCTTCTTGTGTGGAAACTTAGATGCAAAGTGACCTATCTTTCCACAGTTAAAACATTTGAAGGGAAACTTGCCTTGGTACTTGCCCGATCTTTTCTTTAGTCTTCTCACAAATTTTGCTTCAATTTCATCAGGCTCATAATCCTCATTCTTATCTGCTTTAAATGATGCTTCTCTAAAGGTGGGTTTATATTTACCTATCCTCATCTCATAAGCAGTCAGAGTTCCTAGGAGTTGGTCAATAGGAAGAGCTTTTAGATCATTAAGTTATTTTATAACAAAGACCTTTGGGTTGAACCTATCTGGCAGAGATCTCAAAATTTTCTGGACTAAAGAGACTTCCTCAATTTTTTCACCAAGTCCTTGAATTGCATTTACTAGTTCTTCAACTCTCAGAAAGTACTTCCCAACAATTTCATCCTCTTTTATCTTTATCTATTCAAACTGTAATCTGTAGGTTTGAAGCTTGACATCCTTTAACTTCTCATTACCTTCATAACTGCTAATGAGTTTGTCCCACATTTCTTTGGCAGATTCTAAGTGCATAACTTTTACAAATTCTGCTTCTGCAAGCCCACTCAGAATAACATCCATAGCCTTAGTGTTGAAGTTGAATTCTAGCTTGTCATACTTAGAAGATAGTACAACTGGCTTCACATAACCAGTCTCTACCACATCCCAGACATCTGCACCTAAAGCCATTATGTAGGTTCTCATCCTAACTTTCCAAAAGGCAAAGTTTGTTCCATTGAACAGGGGGACCTTATTGGTTGAATTTCCTTCATGGATAGTCATGTTTAAGCTCTAGGATCTACCCTTAGATAAAAGGAACCCGCTATGATACCAATTGTTAGACAACTGAGAGGGGGGGGGGTGAATCAGTAGTCACTGTGCTTAAACACTTATGCCCATTTTAAACTTATTACAGAACACTCAATGATGATCAGAATAATTCAGGGAAGTAAAAAATAGAGTATTCAACATCAATCACACACATGAAGTATACAAAAACATATATTCCCGAGGAAACCCATAAAGGGAGAAAACCTCCTCTTCTTAGAATGATAGGCAATATTTTATGTTCTGTACATTATCTATCTTTGAGCACCAAATCAATGTGAGGTTACCACCTTTGTTTTACAAGCTGCAACTTGCTGAGAGCATCACATCTATGGTTTCTCTATAACCCACTAGAAGGAAGCACTAACTCCCTAAGTGTTCCAGCACCAACTGGATGGAAGCACTAACTTCCAGTCACATAGACATCAACCTGTACAATAGAGAACAATATTTCTCCCTTGCACCACCCTACCACTCTGGTTTTTCTGGTTGCAACTCGATGGAAGCTACAAATTCCTGTGTTCAATAACCCACTTGAAACTCTGAGGAAAACAATCCTCCCTAGCACCACCCTACCACCTTGAAATATAAATCTTTGCTTGCTGAAATTTATTACAATGATACAATATTTATCAATGACTTACCAATTTCATCATTGTTCTTCTACACCGCTCTGCTCTACCTGCATCAATGTCTTCCTATTCGCATCTTCTTGCGCTTAAGTTCTCGTACATTCTGCTATTTTCACCATTTCTTCTCTATCCAGCTTATGTTCTTCATCTCTGCATATTTCACGCTCTGTTCCTGTTGTCTTCTTGATCACATACAGTTTGACTTGTTTTACCGAGAAACAACAACCTCTCTCTGTCATGACATTTTTCTTGTATTCCTTCTCTCATCATCTGTTACACTCCAAATATCCAATGCCCATGTCGAGAATCTCAGAACGCTCAAGAGCCATGATTCCAATACCCCAGAATAATGATTCAGTTAGTGTAACTGAAGCATAACTGATCAAGAAACCATGAAGTGAAACAACAACCCTTCGATCAGATTCAGTTTGATTAACATCGTTGGATTATACACGCAGATGAGTTTTGACTTTTCAATGCGTAACCTTCGATGTGGAGCCTAGCAATGCTAGCACCTTCTCCTATCTTTCGTTGACATGACCTTGGGCGATGCTATCATGTGACCATGCGAATGTAGGCACAACCAAGGCTGGTTTGAGATCAAACTACTTTTTGCCCCACAATTTACCTCGATCCTCCATGTGTCCTTTCTCCAAAACCATGGATTTGATTGTGTCCAGCCTTCAAAAAATTAACTTCCAAGCAATTTCTGGTCCCACAATCAAGCGTGATCGTCGATCTCTCGGTCTCTAAAATATTCCTTCGATTAACGACTCTGATATATCGTCTTTCCTTCCTCTTCTCTGGATCCACACCCTCCTAAGTCTTAATGACCAAGTGACGTGTGGCCCTCTAAACCGACGTATGAGATCAATTTCACCTTTCGAGCTTCATGAGTCTCAATTCTCAAACTCCACTTTCTCTGTGGTGCTTCCACCTAGAATTCATGATCTATCGACACGTGGTCTTCTCAAATCAACGGTCACAATCCCTTCAGGTATTCGGGGTTCAGAAATCTCAACTTTCCTTGCTTGCTTTTCCCGGAGTGTTCCAATCGGAGTACACGATCTGTTGACGTGTGTCCTCCTACAGATCAACGGTCCTCAACTCCTTCGTCTCTTCGGGCTTTGGTGATTTCAAAACTCAACTTCGCTTCCTTCACTTTCCCTCAAAGTGTTTTTCCCCGAACTGCACATATTTCTGCCACGCGTCCTTCTGGAAACCGATGACCTAGATCTTCTTCGACCCTCGGGTCTTCGACGATCTGGTTTCCTTCCCAACCATAAACTCCCAAAGTGATTCGCTCCAGAGTTGTGGATCGTGTGCCACTTGTCAGTCTTGATGATGGACGGACCCTGCTTACTTCGGGACTTTGACAAGTCCACTCTTCTGTGCTCATCCAAAGGCTTAACCTTAGTGCATTTATCTATGGATTCAACGACCGTTGATCCTCGGTGCTCAGATCCAACAGATACGATCTGTACTTCTCTTGGATCTAATGGTTGTCCTAACACCCGAAATGTACCTTAGATCGATGACTAAGAGTGACTTTGGACCTTCATCCTTAGGGACTTCAGGACTTTTGACATTTGTTGATGATGAAACTCCTGAAGTAAATCTCCGGGAGTGACATAGCTTGCTTACGTCACTTGTTGGTGTGTCACGAGCCAAGTAGTTGCCATGTGTCACTCAGATTTGTGATTTGCACGTACTTGAAGTGCCGATTCAACTTGACACTTGTCATTGTCTGATTACACCATGTGTTCTTGCTGACGTGGTCTACCACATGTCCTTGTAGATGTGGTTCTCCCTGATCTAACGGTCATCGCATTTTCTCCAGATCCGATGGTCCTTATTCATTTCAGATTTCGGGCTTTGAGTAATTTGACTATCAAGTTGCCAATTCTTTCGAAGTGAGATTCCCCAAACAGTAACCTCCTCACAACTTTTGACGTGAACCAAATGTTGTTCGTCGATCATGTTCATAGATCGATGGCTCGATCTATCTTCGATGTTGCTCTTCTAGCTTATCTTGTCCTTCCACTTGAAAGTGATCCAACAATCGTGAAGACACTCGAAGCAGATCAACGATCAAGGATGGTTGCAGAACCACAACTTGCGAGTGATTTAACTCGTCACCAAAACTCTGCAATTTGAAGTTGTGCGTTGTTGGTGAGTCAACCCCAATCGTCGATCTTCGAGGCTATAAGATCTGACGGTCCTGACTAATTGCAGGATTGGAAATAACACGATATTTAATTCTCCTTTTGATCTCCGCAATCTATCCCTGCCGTTGATCTGGCGATTGTGCATCCGTCGGTCACGATTTAATTCGACTTAATCTAATCGTTTTTTAGATCAACCACAATCGTCGATATTTGGGTTTATGAGATCTGACGATCTAGACCAATTGCGGGATTAGGACTAGCGAGTTGTTTAATTCTTCCTTCTCTCTCCGCAATTCATCCCTGTCGTTGATCTGGCTTGCAGATCCAATGATCACGATCCTCCAACGGTCTTCAAGCCCATGGTCACTCATGTGACCGACGTCTGTAATATTAGACAACCAACATGGTCAATTTCTTGATCGGACGGCTGCTGAGGCTTCTCACCCCGAGCTTACGCTTTTCCTTCTGAGCTTTGATCTCGACATACTGTTAGCTTCTCCTCCTGAGCTTATGCTTTTCTTGTTCGCCATCATCGCTGCTGTTCTTGCCATCAATGACAAGCACACTCTTCCTGTAAAAACATGCCAACAAAAACATTTCAATGGTGTGTCGTTGAGTTTGAGAGAAATGTGTACTTCCTTACATGTTCAACATAGGGTTGACATGTGGTGCACACACATATATTAAGAACCAACTTAAATCCATCTTAACCCCCAATCTATCATATACACAGACGAATCAAATCCCTCGATTTTTTTTATTTAAATTAAAAAAAAATATTATAAAGAAGATTATTCCCATAAACTAGATGATAAAATAACCTTAATTTTCACTGGTTAGCATTCCCAAATATTGAAGGCAAAAAGATACATAAAAGAAACAAAGAGTAGCTATCTCTAACGCAAAAACATAGTTACAACTTTCGAGGAAGCTATGAATTAACTATTCAAGAACTTCATCCATTTTCCATGCGCGGATGGGAAGGACGCTCCAAACCCTTTGTTCATCATTAATATTTTTCATCAATATGCAAATTGGTCCAAAGATCATGCAAATTGGTCCAAAGATCCATGTGGCAAAATTATATGTTGGGTAGCTTCAATCAATCCCGAGATTTGGGGCATGCATCACATGCCTATTTCTTTTTAATAAAACATTGGCTCTCATATAAAAGCCAATGGCTCCATGTAAGTTCCAATATAAACACCTTTCAAAATGTGTGTTTATATTAGAATAACCTCAAATTGCCACGTGGTTAAGGTAAATTATTTGCAAGCAAATCTCAGTGTCAAGATGTTCCACTAAATCCAAGGATATCCCACTAAGGTAGTAAGATTTTGTAATTATTATATAAAAACAATTGGTGAGGGTCCCAACGTGTTTGAGGCATTTTATATTGGCAAAATGCAGAATCTATTTATAGTTGGAATTTAGTCCTGTAATGTTGCATGAGGCCCAACTTGTCATATTATGTTATGAAAAAATAACAAATAAGGAGATTGCCCACTTTGTCATATTCATTGTAGCTTAAAAGTGTAGCAAGAAACTTAAAAAAGAATAGTGTAATATTTTTTTGTCTTTTCAAAACAAAAACTAGGGTTTTGTACTATCATCAAGGGAAGGGAGGGAATCTTAGATTTAATATGTGATGATGAATGGAACAATATGTTACTATCATAATGATTATATGTCAAGTATTTAAAGATCTTTGCTAAAGAAAATGCAAGGGTAAGATTATTTTTGCTCATTTTTAAATTGTAAAAGGGTTTATTTGGCTAGCCTTAATTTGTTGTTCTAAGCTTCATATTGTTTATATATGCTCTTATATTGTTTATATATGTTATTCATAATTTATTTGTTGTTCTAAGCTTCATATTGTTTATATATATATGCTCTTATATTGTTTATATATGTTATTCATAATTTGTTGTTCTAAGCTTCATATTGTTTATATATGCTCTTATATTGTTTATATATGTTTTTTATATTGTTTATATATGATTTTATATTGTTTATATATGTTATTCATAATTTGTTTTTCTAAGCTTCATATTGTTTAGATATGCTCTTTATATATATTCTTCATATTGTTTATATATGATTTTATATGGTTTATATATTTTCTTACAATTTAGTGAGAATTTGGAGTTGAGTTATTGTATAATTTATTGAATAATTTTTGTTTTATTTTATTATTTATTGTGTTATAATTCATTGACCATGTACATGAATTGATATTGGTGAAGTTGTTGTTCTGCGTTCATTCTATCAGTGTAAATTTGGATAAGTTGGTATCGTAGCATGGGTTCACACAAATTTTGATAAAGATTCATTATTAAATAAAGAAAGAGATGGAGAAAGATTTGCAAAATCACAATGAATTACTCGAGGTAGGAGTTCCAATCTTATTGGAAAAACTTCAGATCATGGATGGACAACTAGCTATTATTGTGCATTTTTTTGTAGCTCCTTTGTCACAACATGATGTTACCCACCAAAATCCCTTTAGAGGCAACCCAAACTTGAAACCCAAACTTGAAATTGAGGAGTGAAGGAGAAAGTTTGTCACCAAATTTGGGCTCCTCTTAAAATTAAAACCAAGGTGGATGATTCCATCTTTCAATAGTTATATGGATGCCCCGTGACTTAACAATTGGATGAGGCAACTCAATTTCTATCATGACGAGTAGTAATACACTAATTAACACAATATTTCCTTCATAAAATTGTGCATATGTGGAAAGTTTTTATTTGGAAAGACAAATCCCACCCCTTTTATCACATGAGTATTTTTGCTCCTTTTCTTTAAGGATCATGGAAAATAATTATTTCCCCGATTTATTTAAAAATATGCCTAATTAGGTAGTATTACTTTTGAAAGGGAGTATATGTATCCACTTAAAATTGGAAATATCACATCATATCCTATTCGATTTCTATGTTTTTGGGAAATATATAATACAAGAAGGGCATGAAGGAATTTTCTCCTATGATCTTTTGGTTGTTATAAAATCTTTGAGTTATCTCTTATTTGCATGTTTATTTTAATTCCTCCTTGATGCATTAGTTAAGTATCCATTAACTAATTAATTTAANAACCCAAACTTGAAATTGAGGAGTGAAGGAGAAAGTTTGTCACCAAATTTGGGCTCCTCTTAAAATTAAAACCAAGGTGGATGATTCCATCTTTCAATAGTTATATGGATGCCCCGTGACTTAACAATTGGATGAGGCAACTCAATTTCTATCATGACGAGTAGTAATACACTAATTAACACAATATTTCCTTCATAAAATTGTGCATATGTGGAAAGTTTTTATTTGGAAAGACAAATCCCACCCCTTTTATCACATGAGTATTTTTGCTCCTTTTCTTTAAGGATCATGGAAAATAATTATTTCCCCGATTTATTTAAAAATATGCCTAATTAGGTAGTATTACTTTTGAAAGGGAGTATATGTATCCACTTAAAATTGGAAATATCACATCATATCCTATTCGATTTCTATGTTTTTGGGAAATATATAATACAAGAAGGGCATGAAGGAATTTTCTCCTATGATCTTTTGGTTGTTATAAAATCTTTGAGTTATCTCTTATTTGCATGTTTATTTTAATTCCTCCTTGATGCATTAGTTAAGTATCCATTAACTAATTAATTTAAAATCTTTGAGTTATCTCTTATTTGCATGTTTATTTTAATTCCTCCTTGATGCATTAGTTAAGTATCCATTAACTAATTAATTTAATTGACCATTTGGGTAGAGTTTGAGGATTAATAGAGTTTTGAATTTTGTTTATAACATACTCTTTTGCAATATTATTGCAACATATTGATTTATTAAACATGAAGGATTGTAACTTTGTCTTGGATTGATCATTTTAGACTCCATTCCATCAATTGGGTTGTGGCCAAGTATGTTTTTTTATGATTTTTTTTGTAATCGGGACGAGTGAATTTTTGTATTAAAAGTGGCAAAAAATGACAAAAGATTACAAAGAAATTTGACATGATGCTTCAAATTTTTTCGTCAACATCAACTTCAAAATTTTCCTGTCTTCTAATACATATATAAGCCTTTTCAGTCTTGCTGCTTCTATAGAGACAATATTATTACATGTATAATGCCTATAAAAAAATTCAAGATACATATAGATTTACAAAACATAGTCAAAAGGTTTATTGTTGCTTATCTATCGCCGGTGAATCAAATGGTTGATCTTCTTCCATTGGATCCTTTGGTTGCTATCCAGTTCCCCCCTCTTTTTGTTTCTCCTCCGAATGTCTTGTAACCTGTTGGGAAGAGGCCTTTTAGAGAGGAATATAGCACCTCAACTTGTAACACTTAGCTTCAATCTTCAATATTTTTTCCCCATATTCTTCCAGGATGACTATTATTTTTTAATATTGGCCTTGTTGTTTCCTTTCCAAATTGTGAATAACGATAGAGAAGGATCTGAGGGAAATTCCATTGTTCAATAGGGTCTCTTTGTGTCTCCTCAAGACCCTACAAATTCCCCTGAGATTTCTTAGTGTTATCGGACAAATCGGTAAGTGTGGACACAAAATAATCTTCCTAGTTTCACCCCGAAACTAGAACAAAACAAGATAATATACTAAAATTTTCTTAGATTTCAGATATCAAATAAGAAGAGGATCCAAAACATACATTTTAAATGTTGTAGACCTGACCTTGCCAATGTGGTCCCAGCTCCGTCGTAAGGCTTATGGAGAAGTATCTGCAAAGAAACACAAGCCAACGAAGACACGAATAACAAAGTCTATTCGATATGAAACTATGTACGTGATCAAGGAATCATACAATATGGAAAAGTAACGTTGATATAGGAAAGAAAAGTATATATGTATTAAAGAATTTGGAAGAAAGATACAACCAAATGCCTTAATGTTGTCAGGTTCCTTCCAATAGTTTCTTGCTTCCCACACACTTCTGCTCCACGGATTCTGAAATTATAGATTTGAAAGTCACTCAAAATCTCAACTTTGCAAAGTGAAACTCAAAGCCAACATACAAGCTCTAAAAACTCCAAGCTACAAGATTCAAGAACTGGCCATTCCAAAAAATTTAAAAGATAACTTTCCCCATGAGAACTCCCCTCCTTTTATAAGCTAAAAAGGATAGGGTGAGGAGGTTAGGATGATCCCAAGAGATAAGGGATGCAACTTAGATCCAAACCGATCAGAGGCCAACTCACCCTCAAATCTTCTGTTCTAAAAGCACAGAGAAGATTCTCTTTTTCTTCGTACAAACAATCATCACACCCTTAACATTGAGAAAACTGTGACGACGTCACAAGCCACTGTGGTGTAGCTTATGATGATCCTATATCATTGCACCCTTAACACTAAGTAAGGTGTGACAATCCCTTTTTATAAGGTTTTTACAAAGGAAAAGATAATTTCATTTCTCAGAGAAAGTGTGTCTTCTTTTTTCTCCAAGGATTCAGGCCATTGATCCTTCTAAATCCAAATGATAGGTTTACATCATTAACGGTCATAGGGGTGACAAAAATAATGTGTAACAGTAAGCCCCCCCAAAGTATAAAGTTATAACGAAGTGATAGCTGAAATACTTTGTTGTGTGTGTGTTGGGAACAAGGAACACGTCGGTCGAAAACCTGCCAACAAACAAGGAAATACAGTACTATAATATCTCATCACTGAGGTAGACATTCCCATACTCAGAATACAAATGAATCAAAGCATAAATTCCGACATGCAAATATCCATGCCAAGTAAGACAGGTCATGGCCACCAAACATACACTGTGAATTCATACCAATATAACTCAAATTTGAACATAGCCACCAAAAATACACTGTGGATCTTTGTGTTAAAGACTCAAATTTGAACATAGCCATGAGACATACAATGTGGATCTATGAAATTGTACAATCTTAATATACTCTGACACAACCTGAATCTGTCAGAAAAGATTCAGGGTCTTCATCTCCACCACTTTATAGTACGAATCTATCCATGCAAATACATGTGTTGAAGTTGAACATGGTAGAAACCACTTGATTACTGGTCATTAGTGTATACCATTAACAAGTGTGATGGAAAACACCATTAATGTTAATGACTCCCAAGGTACACTAGTACAATCCAATGGGTGTGAATTTATGAGATGAAGTCGAACACTCGGCGAAATCTCCTGATCATGGGTCAATAATGACAACCCAGTGTCGAAAGTAAGGAAACTTTCCATTGAGGCATGCAAGTTCCAAGGTACCAATTAGTTTCTAAGTCTAATTCTCGGATAATGAGTTGGAGTCGACAGGAAAATACTCGTCACATGAGGGCCTTAATGTATCCCCCATCAATGACACGAAACGTGTAAAAATATTTGAATTAGATCACAAATAACAAGTGATTCATGACTGACTCAGGGATGATCGACGCAATAAAAGGCTTAAGGATTGTAGAAATGGCTGATGGAATAAAAGGCCTTCCGGGTTGAACTTCTCTTTGAACATATTGATGACACGACAACTGTCTTGGAAACATTGACTCAAAAACATGGATCACATACCAATTTGTAATCTTATAAAGGATTATAATCAAGAGACAAGTGTTTTTTCCAACTTAGACAAAAAGAGAGTGAAAGGGTGTCATTTTCAAAAGCGAATCTCCCATAGAATACATGTTTAGAGACATTTCTTTCCCAATTTCCCCCCACCATTTCTGACGAGCACCTCTTTATTTTTACAATATCTTGAGGAGGATAACATATGCTTGAACTGTAAGCTCATTCTTCAGATGAGTCTCTATGAGTATGTTTAACAAACCCTAGGAAGGAGTGGTTCAATCCCATATGGGCCTTTCAATGTTTGTTTTACAAGTCCAAAGAAAGTAAACTCACTGGTCTTTTCATATTTAGAGAGTTTGAAAAAAACTTAAATGAAACTCCAAAATGTCCTTTTTTGTAAAGTAGTATGATGAGACCGAAAAAAAGATAATATACCGCTCAACAGACGTTTTCCTTAAATACTTTAATGAGTGTGAAAAGAACAAGATCGCTCAGAAATATTTTCATGTTTATAGAGTTTGAAAAGAGCTTTAAGGGAACTCTAAACAATGCAAGGAAATGAGAATGCAAATATTTCACTTCGATGAAAGCTATATTAAGAGAAGGAGAAAATGTTTATCATTCCTGTTGATGATTCCAACTATGTGAGACATTCTCCAGCTTACAAACCGATGAGGTGTGGATCATTGCAGCTATGGGAAGTCTTTTTCTCAGCTTACAAACCGATGAGGTGTGGATCATTGCAGCTATGGGAAGTCTTTTTCTCAGCTTACAAACCTGAGAGACAACCCCTAATAAGGGTATGGGGTTCCTTCCTGAGACAAAGCTGGGAACGTAGAGATGACCTCCTCCATTCAAAGAGTTGAGAATAACTCTAGATGATTATCCAGTGGGAAAGACGATATGTTGAGTTAGGACATGCCTATGGATGAGCACAAGGTGAACTTGTGAAATCCCAAAGTACTAGGTGCATCGTCATGAGAACATAACTGAAGATGATGTATTAGCCTCCTCTGAGCAATAGAGTTGATGAGAAGACTCCAGATGAATCTCCTGTGTGAGACAATGGGAAATAAGATTTGTAGAGTGGACGTGCCTGTGGACGAGCACATGTGAACGTGTGAAGATCTGGTTCCTCTTTGTAATGTAGTGAATCAGAGCTATGACATCCCTATGGATGTTCCCTTATCGGATGAGGACTAGTAGGTGTATCATATCCTTTGGTATATATTGTTCAAGAGTCAAACCTACCTGTAACCCTAATTGTAATGTAAAGGGTACAGGTCAACCCTACCTTATTGTGTCTAATAATAAATGTAAAAGATAATTAATTTGGATACTATTAATTATAATAATAAATATATTATGTCTTATAGAGGTCGGCCCTGTTGTGCCAATAGACACTTCAGTTGATAGGACAATTCTAATATAAGTAAAGGGAAATCTACCATTGTAAAAACATATCTTTCTTGTGAGTTTGAAAATTTCAGCAAGTACACTTCTTTGGAAAAAGGTGCACACCTCTCTTGGGCTCTAGAGTTCTAGGGTTTGAGCACCCTCTTGTGTGCTAGGTCCTTCTTGGTGGCAAAGGTATTTCTATTTAAGATTATAGCGAATGATTTGGCTGGGTTTTCTTCCCTTGTTGAGAAGGGTTTCCCAGGATACATTTTGTGTTCTTGTGCATAGTGCTTCTTCTTGTGATCTTGGTTTCTGCAACATTTATGGTTATGGTTAAATGATAAAATGGAATGAACCTCATGCTTAACCTAATTCTTATGAAAAATCAACATGGTATCAGAGCATAGGTCTTGAAAGAATCCATTGCAAAATCATCTACCAAGTCCAATCCTTTACAAGTCATCTCTCCTCTTCTACAGAACCATACGACCCTCCTAGGGTTTCCGGAAAATCTGTATGACCCTCTTCTTTTGGGTGTTTAAGCCCATTAAAAATTGGAAGTTGGGGATACTTTTTGCATAGAAGAGTACGACCTCTTCTAATGCATCTCCAAAATCTCTCAAAATGAAATTCCAAGAAATTTTTGTTTTTGGCCCTAGGGTTTCTAGGGTGCCAAAATTTCCTATAGAATATTAATTCTGGTTTTCTGAAGAAACGTTTTTTCTGAATTAGCAAGCATTTCTGTGATAATATCAAACTGGTTGTTGGCAATCATAAGTCCAATATAATCCAAGCTTGCTAATTTAACCTAATCATTAGGTTTTCAAAATCCAGTTGGCAAGAATTTGAAGAAACCAATCAAATGAAGAACATAACATTGGTAGAAGATAGGATTGATGGAGCAAGCAACTTCTAACCCTGGAAATCAAAGCTTCTAGTCACTCTTGAAGAAGATGATCTCTTGGATGTGTGATCCGTATTTATTTTCGGCACGAAATGAGAACGTAGATATAATAAAGAAATGGACAGAGATATCGCAGATATTCAATAATATAACAAAAATGTATTAGAGATGCAACCATAAACACAGATATACAGTAATACACGATTTCTATTAATGAAATAAATGTACAGAGACTGTAAAAATACAGAGTGAAAGACTCACTATAATGGTGGCGGCTTATTTTTGAGAAGATCTGTGTAAGGTAGCTAGAGAGGTAGTGGGGGGGCCCAGAGGGCCCATAGTGATA
>SNQJ01S0192036.1:31520-49066 GCA_010110895.2 Picea sitchensis
GAAATCACACCATTTTATGGTGTCCTGCTTTGTCTTCCCATGACCCTTCTTTTCTTGTGGCTTTGACTGGTTTTCGGGACACTCTTTGTTAGGGCCGTCTTTGTCATACTTTGGTTGTTGCATATTTGCAGACCTGAAGTCCTATTTGTTCCGGTGCTTAAATATCTGCTCGATTTTAACAACATATCGATAAGAAACACCGAGTGATGAGATGTCCAGAAAATCCATTTCAGTTTGGATGTATTTGTGTAGAGCCCCATGGTATTTCAGAACCAAATGTCATTCAAACTCTTTGATACCCAGCTTGGTGTGCATGGTATGGAAGGTATTGGTGAACTCTGGAACTACTTGGCCCCTCTCTTACTGCAGTGTGGTCCATCTCATGTACTGGTCCTCATAATTGCCAACAGGGTATTACTGTTCCTTTACCGCATCCACAAAAAAATCCCAGGTGAGCTCGACCCCATATATTCCAGACTCCTGTGTGGAACTTTTCTCCCAGTAAGTTTCCCACCAATGTTTGACATGGGGGAGAGATTTAAGGAGTGTGAAGGTGATCTTTTCTCTGTCGGAAATTTTTTGAACACAGAAATAACCTTCTAGCAGATTTAACCATTTGTCTAGGGCTTCTGCATCTATCTGTCCTTCAAATACAAGAATATAAAAATTAACTTGTACCTTGAAAGGTGAGGTACCTCCAAAGTGGCCACTTGATGAAGATGCACTTGTTGCTATCGATAGGCATTGAAGGATGTGGGAAAAATTCTCCATGATTTCGTCCCTCTGTCGCGTGAGAGCTTGCTTAAGCAATAGATTGATAGGATCGTCTGCTCCATTGTTTTTCTTTGCCTCTGCCATTGAGGATTTCTTGGGTGTGCGAGAGTGATTTTCCTCAAGAGAGACAAGCTCGAGACCTAACTTGATATACTTGGACGTTGTCGGGGACATGCACTGAAAAAATGATCAAGAAGAGCTTGCTCTGATACCACTGATCCAGATTTATTTTTGGCACGAAATGAGAGCGGAGATATAATAAAGAAATGCACAGAGATATTGCAGATATTCAATAATATAACATAAATGTATTATAGATGCAACCATAAACAAATATATACAGTAATACACGATTTCTATTAATGAAATAAATGTACAAAGACTATAAAAATACAAAGTGAAGGACTCGATAGAATGGCGACAACTTATCTCTGAGAAGAGCTGTGACGGCTACTCGCATTCAAAAAAATATGATTACAATGAGGCTTTGAAGGTCGTTTTACAATAAGTAGGAATGTCAAAAACCCTAGACATCCAAAAACCTAACCCTAGGAGATGAAGCGCCAAAAGTCATGTGGGCCCCATTTGGGTAAGTTAGTACACCAACTTCCCGGGGTTGTAACTTTTGCATACGATCTCCGTTTTAGGCGTATGATAGCTCGTTGGAAAGGTATCATTGAGGAGATTCATTTTAGGTGCAATATCAAAGGAGATGCCTTATTGAAAATTTTGTTTTCACAAAAAACATCGTTTAGGGCCTCAAAACGACTCCAGAAGTGAAAACTGCAAAAAATAGTAAATTACCAAAATTGCTAGAAATTTGTTTTGAGCCAGTTGGAAAAGATCGGTGGCCATCGAAATATATATATATCAATCCTCCCTCTTTAGGAAGCAATGGTATCCATTGCTTTGAGTTCCTGGGGAGAGGGAAAAGCGTTTGCTAAATCTGCATCTTGATGAACTGCTTGCCTTGTTGGAGAAGTTGCGCTGCTTAGCTTGTTGAAGGTTGTCATGAACATGTGGCTGGAAGGGTTGGACCTTTTTAACCAGTCTGGATACATGAGATTATTTTGTGCAGAAGGAATCTTTACACTTTTCTATAATCTTTTCGACCTGCTTTTGTTGGATAGAAGGTGCTTGGGCTGAGCCTGTAGTAGTTGCAGTATCCTTTTGTTCACCTTTTGAACAGATTGTGAAGAAGCTAAATTTTGTAGTATGCGATACTACCTTGCGACACTTTTTAGGTGGAACAGTAGTCAGGACTACCTCTGGTATTCTGTAGAGATGACCCCCCAGAGAAATAATGACACTGCGGGGTCGAGACTCATAAACAACATGGCGCTTCCACATATATGGTTGGTCCAAGAGAACATCACAAACATTCAGTGGGGCAACATCACATAATACCTCGTCCTTGAAGGGATGGATGTCATATGACAATTGATACTGTTGGATAACACAAAGTTCTCGTCCTTGGCGAAGCCACCCGATGTTGTATGGCTGCGGGTGTGATGTTGTCGACAATCCCAACTGTTTGACAACCTCTGTTGAGATGAGGTTCTTCTGGCTTCCACTATCAATAATAAAATGCAATGGGGTCCCCTTCACCCACATCTGTGAATGTGAAAAGCGCTCCCCCTCTTCAGGATCTGTTGGTTCTTTTGGTTGAACTGTTGCGATCGCGATAATAGCAGTGGGTTCTACGTCAATGATCTGTCCTTTACCAGTATTTTCAGAATCAGATTCAGAATCAGGGTTCAACTCCTTGTCTTTGATCTCGGCCACCAATGATTTTTTTGAGCAACATTCATTGGTGTTGTGCTAGGGGAGTTTGTGGAAATTGCACGATTTTCCGATGTCCTTCATTGTCTTCCTGTGACCCTTCTTTTCTTATGGCTTGGATTGGTTTTCGGGACACTGTTTGTTAGGTCCGTCTTTGTCATACTTTGGTTGTTGCGGATTTGTAGACATGAACTCCCATTTTTTCTGGTGCTTAAATTTCTTCTCGATTTTAACAACATATTGATAAGTAGGACCGAGTGATTAGATGTCCATAAAATCCATTTCAGTTTGGATGTATCTGTGTAGAGCCCCATGGTATTTAATAACCAAATGTCATTCGGAGTCTTTGATACCCAACTTGGTGTGCAAGGTATGGAAGGTATTGGTGAACACCAGAACTTCTTGGCCCCTTTCTTGCCGCAGTGTGGTCCATCTCATGTACTGGTCCTTATAATTGCCAACAGGGTAATACTGTTCCTTTACCGCATCCACAAAAAAATCCCAAGTGGGCTCTATTCCATATATTCCAGAATTCTCGTGTGGAACTTTGATCCCAGTAAGTTTCCCACCATTATTTGACATGGGGGAGAGATTTAGGGAGTGCAAAGGTGATCTTTTCTCTGTCATAAAAATTGTGAACAAAGAAATAACCTTCTAGCAAATTTAACCATTTGTCTAGGGCTTCTGCATCTATCTGTCTTTCAAATACAGGAATAAAAAAACTAAATTGTACCTTGAAAGGCGAGGTGCATCCAAAGTGGATGCTTGATGAAGATGCGCATGTTTCTATCAACAGACATTGAAGGATGTGGGAAAAATTCTCCATCATTTTGTCCCTCTTTCGTGTGAGTGCTTGCTCAAGCAACAGATTGATAGGATCGTTTGCTCCGTCGTTTTTATTTTCTTCTGCCATTGAGGGTTTCTTGGGTGTGCGAGAGAGATTGTCCTCAAGAGAGACAAGCTCGAGACCCAACTTGCAAAACCTAGACATCCCAAAACCTAACCTTAGGATATGAAGCGCCAAAAGTCACGTGGGCCCCGTTTGGGTAAGTTAGTACATCAACTTCCAGGGGTCGTAACTTTTGCATATGATCTTCGATTTAGGGGTATGATAGCCCGTTGGAAAGGTATATTCGAGGAGATTACTTTTAGGCATAATATGGAAACTAATTCCATATTGAAAACCTATTTTTCCAAAAAAACATCGTTTAGGGCCTCAAAATGGCTCGGGAAGTGAAAACTGCTAAAAATAGTAAATTACCAAAATTGCTAGAAAATTGTTTTGAGCTAGTTAGAAAAGGTGGGTGGCCACCCAGATCCATCTGGATCAATCCTTCCTCCTTAGGAAGCAATGGTATCCATTGTGTTGAGTGCCTGGGGGAGAGGGAAAAACGTTTACTGAATCTGCATCTTGATGAACTGCTTGCCTTGTTGGAGAAGTTGCATTGCTTAGATTGTTGAAGGTTGTCATGAACATGTGGCTGGAAGGGTTGGAGCTTTTTAACCAGTCTGGATATATGAGATTCTTTTGTGCAGAAGGAATCTTTACACTTTTCTACAATCTTGTCGACCTACTTTTGTTGGATAGAAGGTGCTTGGGACGAGGCTATAGTGGTTGCAGTATCCTTTTGTTCACCTTTTGAACAGATTGTGAAGAAGCTGAATTTTGTAGTATGAGATACTATCTTGCGACACTTTTTAGGTGGAACAATAGTCGAAACTACCTCTAGTATTCTGTAGAGATGACCCCCCAGAGAAACAATGACACTATAGGGTCGAGACTCATAAACATCATGGTGCTTCCACATAAATGGTTGGCCCAAGAGAACATCACAGACATCCAATGGGGAAACATCACATAATACCTCATCCTTGAAGGGTTGGATGCCGTATGACAATCGACACTGGTAACTGACACGAAGATCTCGTCCTTGGCGAAGCCACCCAATGTTGTAAGGCTGTGGATGTGGTGTTGTCGACAATCCCAACTATTTGACGACCTCTGTTGAGATGAGGTTATTCTGGATTCCACTATCAACAATAAAATGCAACGGGGTCCCCTTCACCCACATCTATGAATGAAAAAGGTGCTCCCCCTCTTTAGGATCTGTTGGTTGTTCTGGTTGAATTGTTGTGGTTGCGACAATAAAAGTGGGGTCTACATCAATGATCTATCCTTTACCAGTATTTTCAGAATTAGATTCTGAATCATGGTTTGGCTCATTGTATTTGATCTTGACCACCAATGATTGTTTTGAACGACATTCATCGGTGTTGTGCCAAGGGATTTTGTGGAAATTGCACCATTTTCTGGTGTCCTTCTTTGTCTTCCCGTGACCCTTATTTTCTTGTGGCTTGGAATGGTTTTCGGGACAATGTTTGTTAGGGTTATCTTTTTCATACTTTGGTTGTTGCAGATTTCCAGACCCAAACTCCCATTTGTTCTGGAGCTTAAATTTCTACTCGATTTTAACAACATATCGATAAGCAGCACTGAGTGATGAGATGTCTAGAAAATCCATTTCAGTTTGGATGTATCTGTGTAGAGCTCCACGGTATTTCAAAACCAAATGTCGTTAAGAGTCATTGATACCCAGCTTGGTGCACAAGGTATGGAAGGTATTGGTGAACTCTGGAACTGCTTGGCCCCTCTCTTGCTACAGTGTGGTCCATCTCATGTACTAGTCCTCATAATTGCTAATAGGGTAATACTGTTTCTTTACCGCATCTACAAAAATATCCCAAGTGAGCTCGACCCCATATATTCTAGACTCCTTTCTGGAACTTTTCTCCTAGTAAGTTTCCCACCAATGTTTGACATGGGGGAGAGATTTAAAGAGTGCGAAGGTGATCTTTTCTCTGTTGGAAAAATTGTGAACAGATAAATAACCTTCTAGCAGATTTAACCATTTGTCTGGGGCTTCTGCATCTATCTGTCTTTCAAATAAAGGAATAATGAAATTAAATTGTACCTTGAAAGTCGAGGTGCCTCCTAAGTGTCTTCTTGATGAATATGTGTCTGTTTCTATCGGCATGCATTAAAGGTTGTTGGAAAAATTCTCCATCATTTCATCGCTCTCTCACGTGAGAGCTTGCTCAAGCAACAAATTGATAGGATCGTCTGCTCCGTCGTTTTTATTTTCTTCCACCATTGAGGGTTTCTTGGGTGTGCGAGAGCGATTTTCCTCAAGAGAGACAAGCTCGAGACCCAACTTGCTATACTTGGACCTCGTCGGGGACATGCACTAAAAAAATGAACAAGAAGAGCCTGCTCTAATACCACTGATCCAGATTTATTTTCGACACGAAATGAGAGTGGAGATATAATAAAGAAATGCACAGAGATATCACATATATTCAATAATATAACGTAAATGTATTAGAGATGCAACCATAAACACAAATATACAGTAATACATGATTTCTATTAATGAAATAAATGTACAAAGAATGTAAAAATACAGAGTGAAAGACTTGCTAGAATGGTGTCAACTTATCTCTGAGAAGAACTGTGACGAATACTCGCATTCACAAGAAGATGATTACAATGAGGCTCTGAAGTCCTTTTTACAATAATAAGGAATGCCAAAAACCCTAGACATCCAAAAACCTAACTCTAGGAGATGAAGCGCCAAAAGTCATGTGGCCCCCATTTGGGTAAGTTAGTACATCAACTTTCCAGGGTCGTAACTTTTACATACGATCTCCGTTTTAGGCGTATGATAGCCCGTTGGAAAGGTATTGTCGAGGAGATTAATTATAGGCTTAATATCAAATGAAATAATATATGGAAAACCTAGTTTCCCAGAAAACTTCGTTTAGGGTCTCGAAACGGCTCCATAAGTGAAAACTGCTAAAAATAGTAAATTACCAAAATTGTCAGAAAATTGTTTTGAGCTAGTTGGAAAAGGTGGGTGGCCACCGAGATCCATCTGGACCAATCCTCCCTCCTTAGGAAGCAATGGTCTCCATTGCGTTGAGTGCCCTAGGGAGAGGGAAATGTGTTTGTTGAATCTGCATCTTGATGAGATGCTTGCCTTGTTGGAGAAGTTGCGTTGCTTAGCTTGTTGAAGGTTGTCATGAACATGTGGCTTGAAGGGTTGGACCTTTTTAAGCAGTCTAGATACATGATATTCTTTTGTGCAGAAGGAATATTTACACTTTTCTACAATATTGGCGACCAACTTCTGTAGGATAGAAGGTGCTTGGGCCAAGGCTGTAGTAGTTGCAGTATCCTTTTGTTCACCTTTTGAACAGATTGTGAAGAAGATGAATTTTGTAGTATGAGATACTACCTTGTGACACTTTTTAGGTGGAACAGTAGTCAGAACTACCTTTGGTATTCAGTAGAGATGACCCCCCAGAGAAAAAATGACACTGCGGGGTCAAGACTCATAAACAACATGGTGCTTCCACATATATGGTTGGCCCAAGAGAACATCATAGACATCTAGTGGGGAAAAATCAAATAATACCTCATCCTTGAAGGGTTGGATGCCGTATGACAATTGACACTGCTGGCTGACACGAAGATCTCATCCTTGGTGAAGTGACCCGATGTTTTATGGTTGCGGGTGTGGTGTTTTCGACAATCCCAACTGTTTGACGACCTCTGCTGAGATGAGGTTCTTCTGGCTTATGCTACCAACAATAAAATGCAACGGGGTGCCCTTCACCCACATATTTGACTGAAAAAGGTGCTCCCCCTCTTCAGGATATATTGGTTCTTCTAGTTGAATTGTTGTGGTCATGATAATAACAATGGGGTTTGCATCAATGATCTGTCATTTACTAGTATTTTGAGAATCAGATTATGAATCATGGTTCGTCTCCTTGTCTTTTATCTCGGCCACCAATGATTGTTTTGAGCGACATTCATTGGTGTTGTGCCAGGGGCGTTTGTGTGAATCACACCACTTTACAGTGTCCTTCTTTGTCTTCCCGTGACCCTTCTTTACCTGTGGCTTGGAATGGCTTTTGGGACACTGTTTGTTAGGGCAGTCTTTTTCATGCTTTGGTTGTTGCATATTTGCAGACCCGAACTTCCGTTAGTTCTGGTGCTTAAATTTCTTCTCGATTTTAACAACATATCAATAAGCAACACCGAGTGATAAGATTTCCAGAAAATCCATTTCAATTTGGATGTATCTATGTAGAGCCCCATGTATTTCAGAACCAAATGTCATTCAGAGTCATTGATACCTAGCTTGGTGTGCAAGGTATGGAAGGTATTGGTGAACTCTGGAACTGCTTGGCTCTCTCTTTCCGTAGTGTGGTCCATCTCATGTACTGGTCCTCATAATTGCCAACAAGGTAATACTGTTCCTTTACGATATCCACAAAAGAATCCCAAGTGGGCTCGGCCCGATATATTCCAGACTCCTCTGTGTAACTTTTCTCCCAGTAATTTTTCCACAAATGTTTGACATGGGGGAGAGATTTAAGGAGTGTGAAGGTGATCTTTTCTCTGTTGAAAAAATTGTGAACATAGAAATAACCTTCTAGCAGATTTAACCATTTGTCTAGGGCTTCTACATCTATCTGTCATTCAAATACAGAAATATCAAAATTAACTTGTACCTTGAAAGGCGAGGTGACTCCAAAGCAACCGCTTGATGAAAATGTGCCTGTTGCTATCGACAGGTGTTGAAGGATGTTGGCAAAATTCTCCATCATTTCGTCCCTTTGTCGCGTGAGAGCTTGCTCAAGCAACAAATTGATAGGATCGTCTCCTCTGTCGTTTTTATTTTCTTCCACCATTGAGGGTTTCTTGGGTGTGTGAGAGAGATTGTCCTCAAGAGAGAAAATATCGAGACCAGACTTTCTATACTTGTACCTCGTCGGGGACATGCACAGAAAAAATGAACAAGAATAGCCTGCTCTGATACCACTGACCTGGATTTATTTTCGGCAGGAAATGAGAGCGGAGATATAATAAAGAAATGCACAAAGATATCACAGATATTCAATAATATAACAAAAATGTATTAGATATGCAACCATAAACATAGATATACAGTAATACATGATTTCTACTAATGGAATAAATGTACAAAGACTGTAAAAATAGAGAGTGAAAGACTCGCTAGAATGGTGGCAACTTATCTATGAGAAGAGCTGTGACGGCTACTTGCATTCGCAAGAAGATGATTACAATGAGGTTCTGAAGGCAATTTTACAATAATAAGGAATCCCAAAAACCCTAGGCATCTAAAAACCTAACTCTAGGAGATGAAGTGCCAAAAGTCATGTGGGCCCTGTTTGGGTAAGTTAGTACATCAACTTCCCGGGGTCGTAACTTTTGCATACGATCTCCGTTTTAGGCGTATGATAGCCCGTTGGAAAGGTATCATTGAGGATATTCATTTTAGGTGAAATATTGAAGAAAATTAGACATTTCAAACCTGATTTCCCAAAAAACATCATTTAGGGCCTCAAAATGGCTACAAAAGTGAAAACTGCTAAAAATAGTAAATTTCCAAAATTGCCAGAAAATTGTTTTGAGCTAGTTGGAAAAGGTGGGTGGCCACCAAGATCCATATGGATCAATCCTCCCTCCTTAGTAAGAAATGGTCTCCATTTCATTGAGTGCCCGAGGGAGAGGGAAAAGCATTTGTCGAATTTACATCTTGATGAGCTGCTTGCCTTGTTGGAGAAGTTGCGCTGCTTAGCTTGTTGAAGGTTGTCATGAACATGTGACTAGAAGGGTTGGACATTTTTAACCAGTCTGGATACATGAGATTATTTTGTGTATAAGGAATCTTTACACTTTTCTACAATCTTGTCGACCTGCTTATGTTGTATTGAAGGTGCTTGGGCCGAGGCTATAGTGGTTGCAGTATCCTTTTGTTCAACTTTTGAACAAATTGTGAAGAAGATAAATTTTGTAGTATGAGATACTACCTTGCGACACTTTTTAGGTGGAACAGTAGTCATAACTACCTATGGTATTTTGTAGAGATGACCCCCAGAGAAACAATGACACTGCGGGGTCGAGACTCATAAACAACTTGGCGCTTCCACATTTATGGTTGGCCCAAGAGAACATAAAAAACATCTAGTGGGTAAACATTACATAATACCTCATCCTGGAAGGGTTGGATGCCGTATGACAATCAACACTGCAGGCTGACACGAAGATCTCATCCTTAGCGAAGCAACCCAATGTTGTATGGTTGCAGGTGTGGTGTTGTTGACAATCCCAACTGTTTGATGACATCTGCTGAGATGGGGTTATTTTGGCTTCCGCTATCAACAATAAAATGCAGCGGGGTTCCCTTCACCCACATATGTGAATGAAAAAGGCTCCCCCCCTCTCCAGGATCTGTTGGTTCTTCTGGTTGAATTACCGTGGTCGCGACAATAGCAGTGGGGTCTGCGTCAATGATCTGTCCTTTACCAGTATTTTTAGAATCAGATTTTGAATCAAGGTTCGACTCCTTATCTTTCATATTGACCACCAATCATTGTTTTGAGCAACATTCATTAGTGTTGTGCCAGGGGATTTTGTGGAAATCGCAACATTTTCCGATGTCCTTCTTTGTCTTCTTATGACCCTTCTTTTTCGTGGCTTGGACTGGTTTTCAAGACACTGTTTTTTAGTGCCGTATTTTTCATACTTTGGTTGTTACAGATTTGCAGAACTGAACTCTCATTTGTTCTGGTGCTTAAATTTCTACTCAATTTTAACAACATATTGATAAGCATCATCGAGTGATGAGATGTTTAGAAAATCTATTTCAGTTTGGATGTATCTGTGTAGAGCCCCACGGTATTTCAGAACCAAATGTCATTCAGATTCTTTGATACCCAGGTTAATGCACAAGGTATGGAAGGTATTGGTGAACTACAAAATTGCTTGGCCCCTCTCTTACCGCAGTGTGGTCCATCTCAGGTACTGGTCCTCATAATTGCAAACAGGGTAATATTGTTTCTTTATCGCATCCACAAAAAAATTCCAAGTGGGCTCGACCCCATATATTCCAGACTCCTCTGTGGAACTTTGTTCCCAGTAAGTTTCCCACCAATGTTTGACATGGGCTAGATATTTAAGGAGTGTGAAGGTGATCTTTTCTCTATCGAGATAATTGTGAACAAAGAAATAACCTTCTAGCAGATTTAACCATTTGTCTAGGGATTCTTCATCTATCTGTCCTTCAAATACAAGAATATCAAAATTAACTTGTATCTTGAAAGGCGAGGTGTCTCCAAAGTGGCCACTTGATGAAGATGTGTCTGTTTCTATTGGCAGGCATTGAAGAATGTGGGAAAAATTCTCCATCATTTCGTCCCTCTGTCATGTGAGAGCTTGCTCAAGCAACATATTGATCGAATCGTCCACTCCATCATTTTTCTTTTCTTCCGCCATTGAGGGTTTCTTGGCTGTGCGAGAGCGATTATCCTCAAGAGAGACAAGATCTAGACCCAACTTGCTATACTCGGACCTCATCGGGGACATGCACTGAGAAAATGATCAAGAACAACCTATTCTTATACCACTGATCCATATTTATTTTCGACACGAAATGAAAGCGGAGATATAATAAAGAAATGCACAGAGATATCATAGATATTCAATAATATAACATAAATGTATTAGAGATGCAACCATAAACATAGATATACAATAATACATGATTTCTATTAATGAAATAAATGTAAAGAGACCGTAAAAATACAGAGTGAAAGACTAGCTAGAATGGTGGCAGTTTATCTTTGAGAAGAGCTGTGACGGCTACTTGCATTCGCAAGAAGATGATTACAATGAGGCTATGAAGACATTTTTACAATAAGAAGGAATGTAAAAAACCCTAGACATCCAAAAACCTAACCCTAGGAGATGAAGTGCAAAAAGTCATGTGGGCCTTGTTTGGGTAAGTTAGTACATCAACTTCCCAGGGTCATAAATTTTGCATACGATCTCTGTTTTAGGTGTATGATAGCCCATTGGAAAGGTATCATAGAGGAGATTCATTTTAGGCATGATATCAAATAAACTCGCATATTGCAAACCCATTTTCCCAAAAATCATCGTTTAGGGCCTCAAAATGACTCCGGAAGTGAAAACTGCTAAAAATAGTAAATTACCAAAATTGCCAAAAAATTGTTTTGAGCTAGTTGGAAAAGGTGGGTGGCCACCAAGATCCATTTGGATCAATCCTCCTTCATTAGGAAGAAATGGTATCCATTTCTTTGAGTGCCCGGGGGAGAGGGAAAAGCATTTGTTGAATCTGCATCTTGATGAGCTGCTTGCCTTGTTGGAGAAGTTGTGTTGCTTAGCTTGTTGAAGGTTGTCATGAACATGTGGCTGGAAGGGTTGAAAATTTTTAACCAGTCTGGATACATAAGATTATTTTGTGTAGAAGGAATCTTTACACTTTTCTACAATATTTTCGACCTGCTTCTATTGGATAGAAGGTGCTTGGGCCGAGGCTGTAGTGGTTGCGGTATCCTTTTGAATAGATTTTGAAGAAGATGAATTTTGTAGTATGAGATACTACCTTGTGACACTTTTTAGGTGGAACATTAGTCAGAACTACCTCTGGTATTAAGTAGAGATGACCCCCCAGAGAAACAATGAAACTGTGGAGTTGAGACTCATAAACAACATGGCGCTTCCACATATATGGTTGGCCCAAGAGAACATCACATACATATAGTGGGGAAACATCACATAATACCTCATCCTTGAAGAGATGGATGTCGTATGACGATCGACACTACTGGCTGACACAAAGATCTTGTCCCTGCCAAAGCCACCCGATGTTCTATGGCTGCGGGTGTGGTGTTGTCGACAATCCCAACTGTTTGACGACCTCTGCTGAGATGAGGTTCTTTTGGCTTCCACTATCAACAATAAAATGCAACAGGGTCCCCTTCACCCACATCTGTGAATGAAAAATGAGCTCCCCCTCTTCAGGATATGTTGGTTCTTCTGGTTGAATTGTTGTGGTCATGACAATAGAAGTGGGGTATGCGTCAATGATCTGTCCTTTACTAGTATTTTTAGAATCAGATTCTAAATCAGGGTTCGGTTCCTTGTCTTTGATCTCAGCCACCAATGATTGTTTTGAGCGACATTCATCGGTGTTGTTCCAGGGGATTTTGTGGAAATTGCACCATTTTTCAGTGTCCTTTTTCTTCCCGTGACCCTTCTTTTCCTGTGGCTTGGACTGGTTTTCGAGACACTATTTGTTATGGCCGTCTTTGTCATACTTTGGTTGTTGCAGATTTGTAGACCCAAACTCCCGTTTGTTCTGGTGCTTAAATTTCTGCTTGATTTTAACAACATATCGATAAGCAAAACTGAGTCATGAGATGTACAAAAAATCCATTTCATTTTGGATGTATATGTGTAGAGCCCCACGGTATTTTAGAACCAAATTTCATTCAGAGTCTTTGATACCTATCTTGGTGCGCAAGTTATGGAAGGTATTGGTGAACTCTGGAACTGCTTGGCCCCTCTCTTTCCGCAGCGTGTTCCATCTCATGTACTAGTCCTCATAATTTTCAATAGGGTAATACTGTTCCTTTACCGCATCCACAAAAAAATCCCAAGTGGGATCGGTCCCATATATTCCATACTTCTCTGTGGAACTTTTCTCCCAGTAAGTTTCCCACCAATGTTTGACATGGGGGAGAGATTTAAGGAGTGCAAAGGTGATCTTTTATCTGTCAAAAAAATTATGAACAGAGAAATAAGCTTCTAGCAGATTTAACCATTTGTCTAGGGCTTCTGGATCTATCTGTCCTTCAAATACAAGAATATAAAAATTAACTTCTACCTTGAAAGGAAAGGTGCCTCCAAAGTGGCCGCTTGATAAATATGCGCCTGTTTCTATCGATAGGTGTTGAAGGATGTGGGAGAAATTCTCCATCATTTCGTCCCTCTGTCTCGTGAGAGCTTGCTCAAGTAACAGATTGATAGGATCGTCTACTTCACTGTTTTTATTTTCTTATGCCATTGAGGGTTTCTTGGGTGTGTGAGAGAGATTTTCCTCAAGAGAGACAAGATCGAGACCCAACTTTCTATACTTGGACCTCGTCGGAGACATGCACTGAAAAAATGATCAAGAAGAACCTGCTCTGATACCATTGATCCAGATTTATTTTCGGCATGAAATGAGAGCGGAGATATAATAAATAAATGAACAGAGATATCACATATATTCAATAATATAACATAAATCTATTAGATATGAAACCATAAACACAGATATACAATAATACACTATTTCTATTAATGAAATAAATGTACAGAGACTATAAAAATGCAGAGTTAAAGACTCACTAGATTGGTGGAAACTTATCTATGAGAAGAGATGTGATGGATACTCGCATTCACAAGAAGATGATTACAATGAGGCTCTGAAGGCCTTTTTACAATAAGAAGGAATGTCAAAAACCCTAGACATCCAAAAACTTGACCCTAGGAGATGAAGCATCAAAATTCATGTAGGCCCCGTTTGGGTAAGTTAGTACATCAACTTATCGAGGTCGTAAATTTTGCATACGATCTCCGTTTTAGGCGTATGATAGCCCATTGGAAAGTGTTGGCCCTTGACCAAGTTTTAGATATCCTTGGTCATGGTTGACCTAGTTTTGGGACTTCGATAGGCTGTCGAAGGTAGAGCGCAAGACAAAGCAGAGATCGCGAGATATCGGCCCCTCTTTTAGGGATTTTTGGGTTTTGGACTTATGTAACGGGTATGGGGATGTCTGCCCATGGGTTTACACATGCTTAGGCCTATTTTGTAATGTATAAATAGAAGGCTAGGAAATATAAGAATAGGTAGTTGCAAGTTGTGCTAAGTGCTAGAATTGGATCTATGTGATCAAGAACTGTAAGTGCTTTGTGCATACTGTGTGAGACTTAGAGAGCTAAGCGCAAGTGGTTGTAATAGACTGTGGAAAGGCTTAGTGCTATAACCTAGATCGGGGAAGGAGGATCTAGTGAGGTGTGCAAAGATCTCCTGTCCTATGTGGAGTAAGGTTTTTGAGGCTCTATGCATGTAGATGATTGAGTGAAGCTAATAAAGAAGAGAAGAGTTGGTGGACATAGCCCTAGGGTGGGGATGAACCACGTACATGCTGTGTTGCTCTACTTTGTGCGACGTGTTGATGTATTTATGTGTTTAATTGCTTAGTGCTTTAACATAGATGAATGGTAGATAGATATGATAATGATATGTGCTTAATAGTATCGATGAATACTAGATCTGGTCTATGTGGATGTGATTAGTGATTGAATATAATAGATCTGAATGAATACTGCGCTGTGATGTAATTAGGGTTTAACTGCGTTATAAGTAAGAACTGAATATTGATAAATGTTAACTACTGAGTGCCCTGTTAAGTGATTAGAATCACAGATCTGTGTCCCATCTAAGGTTGCAGACACTAGAGTCCTGCAACCACCCCTGCCTCTACCTCAGGTGAGACTTCATCAGCTTTACAAGTGTTGCCGAAAGGGTTGATAGTTAGGGTTTTGTTGGTGTGATGTTGTAGCGTTGAACCCTGGGTCTTCCCCTGTGCCAACAAATGGTTCTGTTGCCGAGACTGAAACTGTGATTGCTGGGAACAGAGGAAGAAGAAGCTTTGTGCAAAGATCTGACCTGAAATTGTGATTGCTGGGAACTGAGGAAGAAGAAGATTTGTGCAAAGATCTGACTTGAAATTGTGAAAGATCTATGCATAGATCTGTCGCTCTAGTGCAAAGTACTCTACTTAGTTTGTGAAGTTCTATGTTAAAGAAAAGAAGTCCGATTTGAAAAAAAGAGGTAAGATCAAAATGCTTTGTGCTCTGATAAAGGTAAGAATAGTGAAAAGTTTTAGATCTGAACGCTTTGTGCTCTGATAAAGGTAAGAATAGTGAAAAGTTTTAGATCTGGAAGTTTTGTGCTCTGTAGAAGTAAGATTAGTGGAAATTTTTGTTTCTAGAATATGAATCTAGGTATGTTTGATAGATTCTGTCCTAGATTGAAAACTAGGGCACTGGTAGATGAAAGAAGATTTGATATGAATAGATCTGATAAGAATAGTGAAAGATATGTTATACCTATGCATAGAAAGAATGTTTGGACTAACACATGGATGCAGGATCCTAGAAAGAATTTGTTGCAGGTTAGCTACCATGATCCTAATGCATAGTACATGAAAGGTTGGGGATCATTTAAGAGAAAGGGAGGATTAACTCTTTTTTATAGTTGTAGAAAAATATGACATTTTGCTAAGGAATGCCCTAGAAGAAGACCTAGTTGCCTCTGTTGCAAAGCTATGGACCATGCTTGGATTGCACTAGAATGATTGCTAAGGTTTAAAGGATGAATATGAGACAAGAAGACCACAAGAAAGGTCAAGCAACTGAGATTATGGCAGAACCCTAAAAAGAATAAAAAAAAGTATTGCTACAGATGAAAGAAACCTTGAATGACCACTGACATATCATCTTACCAGATACCTTCAAAGAAAAAGAATGCATTGAAGTAAGAATAAGATACTTCAACATTGATTGTGTTCTAGATGAGGAAACACAGGTTAATATCATGACAGAAAGAACTTGGGAAATTCTAGGAAAGCCTGCTATGATTCCTTCATTGGGAGGAATAAGGTTATTTAGAGGAAAGATGATAAACCTATGTGGAAAACGCACCCAAATATCTATGAATTCCAATGGAAATTTGACAGAGGAAGAATTTGAAGTTGTTAAATTTATTGAGAACAATGCTCCATTTGCTATGTTACTAGGAAAACCTTGGATTGAAGGATATTAGGCCATAAGAAAAGAAGAAGAAATATTGGAGCAGAAGAAGCAAGAGTTGAAAGATTTCAAGACTAGGAGGATCACACACTTGATTGAAGAACAAGAGAACCGAGCAAAGCTATTTAAAACCAGAGACTTGGATGTCGAAGTAGGAAGAACACTAGAAGACCCTCAGAAGGCTAAAGTACCTATTCCAGATACAAATGAAGTACTACCCTTGATTTCTAGGAAAGAATCTCAACAACGTGAAGTTACTCTGCTAAAAGAATATAAGAATTAGAATGGAAAAGGGAATTCTGAGATGAAGCTCACTAGAAAGAATGCTAAAAAACTATGTAAGAAGAGAGCTAAAATTGAAAAGTTACAGAAGGTTCTAGAGGGAACTTCGCAAAAGGAAAATTTGAAAAATTGGAACTTCGTCGGGATATCAAAACTGCGTCACATGGCACTTCGCCATGGAAAAACAATATAGCCATTGGGGACAGTATAACCGTTAGACCGACGACCCGAACGGGTAGAAAGGAATTTATGATCAGAAAGTTCACCACCAGACCGTTGGGACTGTGCCATAACGAACCGAACTGAGTTAATGAAGGCTTCTCACCCATTGGAAGAGATCCATTGACAAGTTATCTATTTATCCCATCATGCCACGCAACGAGAACACTTTTGCTAACCGTGAATCTGAGCTCAGAGATTAGTTGATTTCACACAGTGATCATCATGCTATTACTATTCATCCCATTGCGTTAGGCAGTTACTCTTCAAACCTAAGATATTCAACCACTAGCGTGCATGTCAGACGAGCTTAGCGCTGCAGAGAAAATTGTCGAAGAAGTTCTCATTGACCTAATGACTAAAAGAGCAATGTTTGCAAGTATTCAAGCATCATCAACGAGAGGAATGCAAGCCTCTCCATCGACTGTTCACAGAGTCGAATCATCCCGACTATTAGCGGAAAAGAGAACCAAACATAGAGATGACCTAGACAATGCAAAGCTAATCCCATCCATATTTCTCAATTACATCCTGCCTCTAGCCGACGCGGTGAGTCAAGATAGCATGCCAAGATATTTCGAGTACTCCATGATTACTGCGTACCTCCCGAAGGGGATATGCGTAGTTCGAGCACAACAAGACAAGATCACAACGTTGAAGTTCAATGACTTCAACCTCGGAGATCGCAAGAACTACAGTATGATCACCCCATATAAGTACTTGACCAAGA
>SNQJ01S0192037.1:0-17914 GCA_010110895.2 Picea sitchensis
GTTGCAATCTACATTCCTCTTTCTCACACTCAGGAGGGGAATAAACATTTTTTTCCCATTCCTTGAGGGAAAATTTTACTTATTTAATCTTTTGCTCCAAAATAAAGATAGGGGATCCTACCAACCACTTACCCCATTCTTCAGAGATGAAACAACTAAGAGAGAGGCCTTTCTTCTATTACCCCCCAATCACTTCCCTCATAAAGTGAGATTATTCA
Source organism: Picea sitchensis (assembly GCA_010110895.2). Lineage (NCBI taxonomy): Eukaryota > Viridiplantae > Streptophyta > Pinopsida > Pinales > Pinaceae > Picea > Picea sitchensis. Next base: position 219 of record SNQJ01S0192037.1, read on the forward strand.
ACACAAGTAATAAAAAGTATGAGGTATAACTATATCCTTAAAGGAAAGAGGAGGTGTAATATACCAAAATAAATTATTAATTAGTTTTCAATAATAATTGGAGTATGTTAATGTCAGTGGGTGAGGATTTACATCTTTTCACTATTGTTGCATATAAACACTATCCAATTACCATTGTAACTTAGACTTGAATAATGATATTAATAAATGTTAAATATTTATATTTCAAGTCTCATCCAATTGATATCAAATTCAATTAATAATTAATGAACATCCTAGCTAGCACATCAACACATAGCAATTGTTCTCCAACTATTGTGCCCAAGAACCAACTGGAACACCTACATATTAGTTATGACAAGGTCTCATGTTTTAATAGTGATGTTCAACTATAGATCTATGGTTCCAAATAAGGAAGACACTAGGGTTTTTCCAAAAAAAACACCCTATCACTACCCACTCTCATACACCCATGGGAACTATCTTGCCTACAAAAGCAAGGTGACCATTCACTATTGTTTTTCCCTTTTCAGTAGCTTCTTGAATGGGAACTTATAGTGTTGAATGGTTGAGGCTATTTTATCCAAGTAATGCAAGTTCGTTGTGGACCCATTCAAGCTAGTATACATTTTGGAGTTGGTATACATTCACATGCATTAAAAAATTGGACTATATCAAAAAATAGTTAAGTGTACCACCATTAAGTGGTTGGCATATAAACCAATCTCACAAAAATTTCCTTGCTAAGGTATATGGGACTCCATGGATGAGAATATAACTCCAAGTTTATCCAATAATAGTGGACACTCTCCTCTATTTTCCGAAGTCTCCATTACTCTTGAAATAAAACTATCTCTCCATAAGGAATTCAAAAACTTAAAAAAAGACCTCTAGTGTCATAGGAAATACATCATCTAAAACGAGAAATATGTCACCCAACAAATATTTAAGTAATGAGTTAAATGAACTAAAAGTATCGGTGGATGAAATCTCTATAAAAATCAGGAGTATATATATATAAATGAATTAAAATCCTCATTGGATGACATCTCTAAAAAAACTCAGTGATATTGATCAAATTTATTTTGATAAAAATTTTAAAAAAAATCAATGAGATGGATGATTTCTCTTGAAGACTCAAATATGTGGAATGAAGAGTAGAGACATGGGGAAATAACCACGTCATGCATGTGGCCAAGTTTGTAGCATTACAAAGAGGGAATAAGGAATTAAGTGGTCCCAATTCCCACTCCCTCTTTTCACCACAAAAAACATTCATCTAATTTTGGGTCCTTTAATGGATTTATGCATAAGATAAAAATCAATGTACCAAGATTTGATGGAGAATATGATAGAGAAAGAACAATATGGATAAATAGACTCAAACGCTATTTTGAGATGCACCATATGTACGCCATTGAAAATAAAAATAATTTTCCATCATTGCACCTAAATAAAATAGCATGCAATTGGTTGTCAAGATGGCACTCAAAATCACAATCAAGAGGCTCGGATACATTCAAAAACATTTTTTCAAAATATTTGAAAACATCAAAGAAAAGGAAGTCTTCTCCAAATTCACTTTATTGCAGTAGTTGGGCTCGGTATATGAATTTTGTAATGATTTATATATGTTGGATACTTCCATGCCTAAATTATGAGATGATTATCTCCTAAAATTGTCATATTAGGATTGAAATAAAACACAAGAAATAAACTCAAACTGATAGATATAAAGAATGTAGAGTAATCACAACTAAAACCCAAATTCATTAAAGAAAAAATTTGACCTCTCAACGATCTCCTTGGTCCCAATTTGAAAAATCAAGCTCAAAGTATATTCCCCCTAACAAAAGGATTCTACCATCCAATGTAAAAGATGAAAAATGTTGGTGTTTAAGATGCCATGCACCTAATTATAGGCCGGGCCACAAATGAAAGGAGAAAAAATTATGTACGTGTGAAGTATAGAGAGATAGAGACAAGGAGGAAGGAAATTTACCTCCATTTGACACAAAACCATAAGATTCAAATGAAAAATCCAAAAATCTGGAAAAATATAGCTATTAAATACCATTCCAACACTCGTAGTTGCCACAATGATGGGTATTTCTCAACCCCAAACTCTCTAGGTTTTTGGTTACATAAAAAATACAAGATTAATGGTACTTATAGATAGTGGTATGATCCAGGTGGATATTTGTGGCCACCCACCTATTCCAATTGGCTCCTCTTGACATTTTTTAGGTCAACACGTTCTTCTGTACTTCTTTGTAATTGTGGGTTCTATACTTCCGAGGTTGTATGAATCTCTACACATCTTCCAGGTGGATATTGGTGGCCTCCCAACTAATCCAATTGGATTATTTTGTATGTTTTCATGTCAACACATCTTGTTATACTTCCAGGGTTGTTTTGGGGCCCTAAACAGTGTTTTTTTGGCTCGCCAAAGTCAAATTGTAGAAAGAGTCATATTTTGACAGTGTAATGTGTATTTCTCTAAAATACCTTTCCAATGGGCTATCATGCGCCTAAAACGGAGGTTGTATGCAAAATTTACGACCCCATGAAGTTAAGGTACCAACTTACCCATAGGGGCCCACATAACTTTTTGTGTTTCATCTCCTAGGGTTAGGTTTTTGGATGTCTAGGGTTTTGGAATTCATGAGTAATATTAAAAATGCCTCTAGAGCCTCATTGTAATGATTCTTCTCAAATGGATGTGCATAGCAGGCACATCTCTTCTTAGTGATAGCTACCACCATTTGAGCAAGTGTTTTAGTTTTGTAGTTTTATAGTTTCCACCTATTGCATTTATTCAATAGAAGATATTGTTCATTGGATATTTGTTTTGTTCTTCATATATTTGTTTTTATTGTATTCAATATGTTAATCAGTTCGTTCTGCTCTTAAATATGGATAAGTGGTATCAGAGCAGTCTTCTCTTCATTTATTTTTCTTCGTGCATGTCCCTGACAAGATCTGGGTACAAGAAGTTGGGACTCGAACCAATCGATCCATTGCAATATCGGTCACACCGAGCCCGACAAAAACCAATGGGAGATGAAAATAAAGATGATGGAGTAGGAGATCCTTTTAAAATTTTGCTCAAGGAATCCGTTACACGACAAAGGAACAAAATGATGGACAACTTTGTGCAGGTCCTTCGGTGGCTTCCCACAGGAGAAGCATCTTCATCAAGTGACCATGCAACCCCCTTCAAGGTACATGTAAATTTTTATATTCCATTATTTGAAGGACTGATAGATGCGGATGCTATAAATAAATGGTTGAATCTGCTCGAAGGGTATTTTCCATTCCACAATTTTTCCGATAGGGAAAATATTACTTTTGCACTCCTCAAGGTCGTCCCCCATGTTAAGAACTGGTGGGACACTTACTCTGAGAAAAGGGACATAGAGGAATCTACAATATTTGCGGTTTCCCCTACATGGGATTCCTTCTGGGATTCCATTAAAGAATAGTACTACTATTATAACCCTAAATTTCTCTACACATGCATACCTGGCCTTTGGCCCTCTTACTTGCATTTTTTTCCAAAGCACTGTTGAGTTTTTCTTCTTAAAACCCAATTTTTTGAAGATGTACGCACCTTGCACCACTACTGCCCGCATACATATGCTTGGTGCACCACTACAACTCACGTACATATGCATGTTGCACCATTACAGCCCGCATATACTTGCAAAATTTGCAAAAAACAAAAAGTTGCAAGGAATTCATTGAGATTAAGGGCTATTGGGTAGTTTCCCAACTAATCCATCGCCTGTATCTTGTCACCCAGCTGAATAACCATCCTTTTTCCATATAAAAGAAGGTGTTCAGGTCTCGTTTTACATATAGACATAAGAACAGTGAAACTCTGCCCAATTTCACTTCCCCTCCTTGCCCAAGTTATTGCAACCCTTTTGTGAGAATTTCCTCAGCATTCCCTCATTTTCCCATTCTTCCTCGCTCAGAACCCATAAACTTCCCAAGAAGAGATCAGGAAGTTGAGAGGAGAAACTTATACAAAGGTGCATTGAATCTTGGTGAAGAGGAGCCCAAACCAGGTTCGCAGAACGATAGTCGACTTTGATTGTAAAGGTATAATCATTGAGTTATTAATAAAAGAATTACTTTTCCTGTCCCAAATCATGGTGTACTGGATGATTTTATTGATTTATGTTTTGACGTTCTAACATCTATCCCTAATTTGTATATGAAATAGCATGCTTATATTTTTCTGTTTGTCAATATTTGGATGCAGGTCAGCCCTAGGAGGAAGTGTGCAGTCAACAAAACTTCCAAGTGTGAGTGGATCATCACCAGACATGGAGTAGAGGTATAGTTACCCGATCTCCCTCATATTTTCTTTTCGTGTATTAATTTTGGTATGTTTGGGGTAGTTAGAGAAGTAGTTGAATTTTAGACGGTTAATTGATCTGCCTACATTCTAAACCCTGGTGTAGTCATAGGGGGGGTTTTCCCGCTAGAAGAACTGACGACCATACTGGGGAAGCCTCTAGGGTTTTAGGGGATTTTGGGTTCTCTGATTGTTTTTTTTTTCCTTTCGAGTTTTTTGTTGAGTCTTCTGAGTCTTTTAAGGGATTTTGGTCACCTTCAGGTGCCATGCGAGTTCTCCCTGACCTATAAGACTGTTTGTTTTCTTTCTTTTTTAAGGAACTACAGAGGTGTACATGCCCTTCTTTGGGTTAGCTTGCGTACATACGCGCCATGCTCAGTAAACAGCCCGCATACATACGCAAGTTGTTGAAGCAACAATAGTGTACCTGGTTCAGGATTTTTTTTTTTTTTTGAAGTTTCTCTTAAAATCTTTTTGAAGTTTCTTGTGTTTACTTTTGAAAGGGTTTTAAGAAATTATTTGAATGATTGATCTGCCTGTTTGGTTTCTTTTGTGATTCCCTGTGATCTGTAGTAGGCCAAAGATATGTTTCAGTCTTTCCTTGTTGTTCTTTTTACCCCTTTCATTTGCTTTGAAAAAAGAGAAAAAAAAAAGATGTATTTCAATTTTTTCTGTTTGAAGCATTTTTCAAAAAAAAAAAGGATTTTTCATTTTCAGTTTGGTAAAGTAGTTGGAGTTAGTTATTTTTACTAGAAAGGAAAAAATTTCATTTTTTAAGTTCTTTATTGATTTCTTGAAACTTAAGTAGCTTGTAGTCAAGCGAAATTTTGTTTTAGGTCTTTTTTTTAAAGATCTTGAAAATATTTAGTTAAAGAAAATTTGGTTACAAAGAGTTAGTTGTAAATCTTTACTTTTCACTAGAAGTAATTTTGCTTTCAAGATTCGTCTTTTTCTCCTCTTTTAATCTTTCATAAAATCACTAGTTTCATCGCCATATCCTTTGAGTTAATCAAGCCATTAAAATGAACACTAAATCTAAAATTAAGTAGACTTTTATGTTTGTAGGTTCAACCAACTAGTTTAGGGTTAGGACCTTGAATTAGGTTGGAGAGGAAACTCGTCAAGGTTGTTAAACAAACATCGGAGTCAGAGCTAGGAAGTTATAAATTCCAGTGACGTGAAATTTATCTAGGACCCATCTCTAACACAAGGGATAAACACGAGGTCGCATGAGGAAAGGCAGTGGAGATAACCCCTCCAAAGCCGGACTAAACATAGTGGGGAACACATATTGAGGATTTGTCTTGGGAATATTATCGTCTGCATTTGCCTACGGAGCTTCATGGACCTCGAATCTATTCAATATCCTCTATTGTCTTCCAGGACACTTTCTTTAGATACCCTCTATAGGTTTTGTACTTGTTATCCTTCTCATTGCGATCCGCTCGACTATCGATTGTACCCACGTGGTGACTATTTGTGAGTTGGAAACTTAGTTGCCCATTTTATAGGGACTTACACAGGTGACTGCTAGAGTATACCACAGTACCTAAGGCAGACGTCGAGTCACACTTTGCAGAGTATACCTGGAGGATGCTTCCGTGTTCAAGTTGCACTTGCACCGATCAGTTGCTCTAGTGTTGGTTGGCGTAACTGTTCTTCCTACTAGATAGTGGTTTGCTTGATTTATCTTATAGGAATTTTTCTAGTGTGTGCTTGGTTTTAAATGATAGTTAAAGCCTTACTGTGTCATTGATATTTTAACAAAGTGGAATATCAAGAGCTTTGTCGGCCGCGAAGGCTTCAGGGCCTGCCGTTAGTTGCATTAGAGCCACCACTACCACTATTATGGAAAAGACTTGACCAACAAGGGTCATTCGAAGTGACCAGGCCGTAGGAAACTGTTCCTGAACCTACTCCGAGAGGATATTATTCGACTCTGGAGGAACCCACTATTTTTTATCTTGGAGCGGAAACTCTCAGGCCATCCAACCCTTCGATCACCGACTTGTCAGTGCCAATCTTAGTACAAGTTGTCCCTCCTAAGGTGACACCTGTCGAGCGTCAGTTAGTGTTACAAGTAGCCATGGAAGAAAATGTTGATACTTCATCTGGGAGTCCTCATACTCCCTCTTTGGCTACTACTACAGGGGGTATCTTGTCTCCTAACCCACCTTCGCTAGTCCGGACCACAATGGTCTTGAATCCCTCTACCTCGAGAAATGGTCTAGTACCTTCATCCATGGTGACCACTGCTCCATTTACACAGAGTGCGACGGGCCCTCCATTTTCATATGGTATGTTCGACTTCAATTCGAAATCAGTCCTTACCTACTCCACCTTACATACCATGGGTCTAGGGGAAGGGAGCTCAAACGCTCCCATGCAAGGGTATACTAGGGGCACCTCAGTCTCCTTTAATGTTATCCCTTATGGTGGGGGTCACATACCTCCTCCGTCCCCCTCACTCGGTAATTCTTTCCATCAACCTATCGAGCCAAGTGTTAACTACAGCTTGTTTGGAGCAGGCAGTTTAGGACCTTCGTCTTACACTGTGTCGGTGGGATCCATGTTGTTCTATTTGTTTGGTGCATTTGGTAATAACACCTTTTCTTCGGCTGTCGTCTCGGATGGGGGCAACCCCGGTTTTGGACAACAGAATCCTGTGCAGGGTATTATTCCTACACAGGGGGAAAGTACATGAGTTTTCTCCTCACAAGGACTTTGGAATCCTTGGCATGGATCAGTTCCCTCGCAAGGGATGACGGTCGGGGGAAACCCCTTCCATGGTCAATGGTACCTCGGGTAGGGCTCAGTACCTATTCCCGTCGGATCGGTTGGGGGCATCCCCTTCCAAAATCCTTGGAACACAAAACAGGGAGAAATCCCAACCCAACCAACATCATCCAACTATGGGATTTAGCCGATGATTTCCCATTAAACACAATTTCCGTACACTGGTCAAGGGCATGGTTTCTACCAGAACCCTGGCCAACAGTCCAACTTTTCCTGGCAACCTGGTGCTAGTCAAACTCCAGGCCCCCTTTTTCCTGTACATAGTACCCAACCCAAACCATTGCTTTTGGCGATGCTACGTCTACCAGACTTGTCAAGGTTGCTCAATGACCCAATTTGTCATGATCCACGTTGGCCCCCCATGCTGACTAAGTTGCCCTCAGACACTCCAAAATTCAAAGGCAAGCCTGACGAAGACCCAAGTGATCACGTGACAACTTTCCACTTATGGTGATCTTCCAACTCGTTGGGAGATGACTCCATAAATTTTTTACTGTTTCAACGCACTCTTATCAGCGGTGTCATGAAATGGTACATTGAGCTCGATCTCTTAAGGTATTCTTACTTTAACGACCTGGCGATGGTTTTCCTAAACCATTTCCATCTACCCGTGAGATATGATACCGGCACCGAATTACTGGCCAAATTTGAGCAGACTAAGGCCGATCATATATTTGATCACATCCGAGAATGGAAGCGTCGGAAGAGATTGATTAAGGTACAGGTCCCACTAGCTTTCTTTTTGGAGTGGTTCCTGAAGTACATGGTACCATTTGTATCCAAGGATGTTGCAACTTCAGGAGTGTTTTTAGAGGAGGAGGAGATAATGAGATCACAACACCTCGAACTGATTTACTCTCAGTTTGGCTTACTCTATGATATATTTCCAGATGCGCCACGGTCCATCCTTGACAAGGCCAAACAAAAGTCTAGACCACATGCCGATGGTATAGTGGGCTCAGCACAAGGAAAGTCCATCAATCTGTTGTCAAATAAATTACAAAAATTGTTTATACAACATATGGCAGACAACCGGACCTCCGGTACGGTTGTTCCTCCTACCCAAACTTCAGATGTACACAGTGTACAATTGATCCAGAATTGGATCCAGGAGCTTGATGGGGCTCAAAAAGGCCTAAAAATAAAATTTCTCGGAATGGATTCAAAACGGACTTGTGCATAGGCCTCGTTGATATGAACCCAACAAAACTTGAACGGGATCAAACGAACATCGTATGCTCCAGATATCACGGTCTGTTCATTTGGCCAAACAAGCAAAAAAAATGTTGACTATACATTCCTTACAATGACACGTGCCAGCTGACTGTACAGGTCGTACGACCGTACAGCTAACATGGCATGGTACATGGCTTTAATGTCAACAGAGGATGACTGGGCAGTTGATGTGATAGGTGGACCTATCAGGGAGTGACATGTGTCACTACTACAAGGGTGACACGTGACACATATGTACAGATGACATGGCAGGTTTGTACAATCTGTATGACACATGGCGTTGACATGGAAAGTATAGTGGCTGAAACCGTGGAAGATGTGGAAAAATGGTGTGTCAACATGTGGCATGGTTTGGGCGAATTGGAAGGTGCCACATCACCTAGTCCTGGGCTGACACGTGGCACCCCTTTATTGGTTCATTGGTTGCTTGTAAAATGTTTATGGGTTCCGTGCTTTTGAACCCGTGACCTCTGGTCCAGGAAATGACTTGGCAGGTTCGGGCTAGCCAGTCCGCCCTTCGTAACTCTTGTTAAACTGTGGCAAGAAACTTGTATTTAAGTTTGATCCGAGTTATATTTGGAGAAGGTTAGGGCTAGGGATATGCCCCAGCCCGCGGACGCAATTATTTCCATATGTCCATCGATATGGCCCTACACCTATTAATTTGGCACGTGGTTATAAGTTTCCCAACCCACGGTTCTCCGCTCCCGTATAAATATGACCCGGCGTTGGAGTTGGTATATTGTGCGCGGAGGTGGCATTAGCCCCCGGCGCAGTCCCATGCGATGTCACCATGTAACCATGGGTCCAAACTTATCATTGGCATGGAATACTATTGGGAGTCTAGCCCCGATCCTATGGGATATGCATGTGACTGTTACCCATGATTCGGACTCCAAAACTGTTAGCGCATAGATTTTAGGGTTAGCCCTAGTCGGTCGAGCTAGCCTGTCAACTAGGGGCATAACCAAAGGCCAAGGAACAGGGGGCTAATGGAATAGCTAACACGTGGAGGGCTTATCCATGGCCACATGGCCACCAGCATGCGCCCAAGAGCAAACATTCAGGGGGCTAGCGCACAACATTAGCGCCTGGCCACATCGTGAGCGCCTATACAACCAGGAGCCAGCAAATAGGGGGGTTGTGCCCTATTTTAGTGTATAAAGTGGGTTTTAACTTTATAGTAGTGATTTTATTGGTACTATTCAGCAGTTTTTGGAGATTTTAGTCATTTTTGGGAGATATTGGGCCCTTTTTTAGGCCAGATCTTGAGGAGAAGTTGGGATATGGTTACCAACTTCATATATATATAAACCAAGGCTTCTTTAAGCCATGGGAGGAGGTTCAGAATAGAGTTATGCTGAATATTTTCCAAGCCAAAGCCATTTTTATGCAGGGAAGTTGTTGAGGAGAGCACTTTTGCGTACCATTTCTAGGAGCTCCAGTCATCCGATTTGAGTGTCGTTTCTTTTGTTGGGTTCTAGAGATCTAGTAGAACAAGACCATATCAGTTTGTAACCTTTTTGGCACTATTGTGATATACTTTTAAATATTCGAACAGAAATAAGAAAGCCTCACCCATTGAGACAAAGGCCCAGAGACGTAGGCGAGATTGTCGAACTCCGTTATCACTTTGGTGTTTAATGGTTTATTGTTCTCATGCTTATGTTTAGATATGTACATTGCTTTATGGTTGTCATGTTTACTTTATAATTATTCCTCTTTCATTCAGTTTCCTAAATGGTTAATAAAGACATGCATAATAACTCAACCATTGTCATTTAAAAGGTCTTTTCAGATCAAGTGGTATCAGAGCTAGTTGATGTTTGGATTTGAGTTTGCATGTTTATCAGGGAAAAGCTCATCTCAGTTGAGAAGATGGAATCTAAAGAGGGACTTTCTCAAGATGAGAAGGATATGAGAAAATCTCTCTTTGACATGTCTGAGATGGTGAAAGTGTTGTATGAAGATTACTTGGAATGAAAGAGGTCGGCTCAAGTGAAATATTCAAAGAAAAACAAAGGAAAAGAAGAACTGAAAGAAATGCCTTCTACATCTGTTTCAGAAAATATTTATGTTGTATGCAGTGAAGGTAATTCATCAAATTCTCCTTGTTCCCATTAAGATGGTTTTGGTGCATTTGAAAAACATACAAGAGGTATAGGTTTGACATTGCTAACCAAGATGGGTTATGAAGGAAAGGGCCTTGGAATTGAGGGCCAAGGTATCGTTAATCCCATTAAGGTTGTGGAAATACCTTGTTATTTAGGATTGGGATATGGAGAACAAGAGAATCGAGCATTCTCCAAGAAGGGTTCCAAAACATCGGAAACAAGTAATGCTTCGACTGATCATCCTAAGTCATTGGAGGAACACTTCATGAAAGGTGATGGCGTATCACTCCTTGATTGTGGTAGTGAATTCAAGTCATCTCCAAAGAAAAGTGAACATCAACAAGAAAGGTATAATGATCATGATTTTAACAAATCTCTTTTTGATTATATAAAACATAATCATGTAATCCGAAATTTGTGGAATATGTATCCATGTACTTTTTTTCATTCACCCAAGCATTGTGTTGCCAAGTATTGGAAGAGACATTATTTTTACAGGAAGTTTATGTCAACCAGGAAGGAGACATGACATAAAGACCCAACTCCACAACGAAAGAAAGAGAAGGGAAAACAAGTCTGGATACCAAAAACTCAGTGCAATTATTGCAGCAGGGGTGGAAGCTTAATCCGGAGCTTCATCCAAAGAAGGAAAAAAGGATTGTGCATGTACTCATGAAGGAAGAAGGATTACCAATGAAGCAATAGGAACACCATGGAGGAAAGAAAACAGTCACTTTTTTTTTCCAGAAGTGGATGTCGCATCTTCATTGTATTTTGCTTCCATTAATGTAATCACACATGTTGAAATGATGACCTGTTATAATATCATTTTTGTACAACATAGTGTTTATGTTTTTCCTTATGAGTATGTAACCAATAAGGTCCATTTTTTTTACCTTTTGGGGACCAAAAGGTCTTTAGTGGGGAGGTGTGATCCATAATTAGATCCAGGAGCTTGATGGGGCTCAGAAAGGCCTAAAAATTAAAGTTCTCATAATGGCTTCAAAACGGGCGTGTGTGTAGGCCTCGTCGACACGAACCCAACGCAACTTGAATGGGCTCAAAACAACGTCGTATGCTTCATATATCACGTTATGTTCATTTGGACAAATAGGAAAACAAATGTTGATTGTACAGTCTGTACAATGCCACGAGGCAGCTGACTGTATAGGTTGTATGACCGTACAAATGACATGGTAGGGTACGTGGCACTGATGTGGACAGAGGCTGACTGGGAAGTTGATGTGACAATTGGACCTATCAGGGAGTGACACATGTCACCACTATAAGGGTGACACGTGGCACATCCATATGGATGACGTGGCAGGTCCGTACAATCTGTACCACATGTGGCGCTAACATGGAAAGTATAGTGGTTGACACCGTGGTAGATGTGGAAAAATGGTGTGTCGACAAGTGGCATGGTTTGGGAGAATTGGAAGATTCCACGTGGCCCAATCCTGGGCTGCCACATGGCACCCCTCTATTGGTTCATTTGTTGCTTGTAAAAATTTTATGGGTTCCGCAGTTTCGAACCTGCGACCTCTGGTCTGGGCAATGACTTGGCAGGGAAGGGCTAGCCAGCCCACCCTTGGTGACTCTTGTTAAATTATGGCAAGAAACTTGTATTTAATTTTGATCCAAGTTATAGTTGGCGGAGGTTAGGGCTGGGGCTAGGCCCCAGCCCACGGATGCAAGTCTTGCCATATGTCCATCGATATGACCCTACACCTATTCATTTGGTGCGCAGTTATAACTTGCCCAACCCACGGTTCTCCGCTCACATATAAATATGACTCGGCATTGGAGTTGGTATATTATGCGCGCAGGTGGAATTAGCCCCTAGCACAATCCCATGCAATGTCACCATGTAACCACGGGTCCAAACTTATCGTTGGCACAGAATATTGTTGGGAGTCTAGCCCCAATCCTATGGGATATGCATGCGACCGTTACCCATTATTTGGGCTCCAAAATTGTTAGCGCAAAGATTTCAAGGTTAGCCCAGGTCGGTCGGGCTAGCCCACCGACCAGGGTAATAACCAAAGGCCAAGGACCAGGGGGCTAACGGAACAGTTATCACATGGAGGGTTTAGCCATGACCAAATGCCCACCAACATGTGTCGAGGAGAAGACATTCAGGGGGCTAGCACACAACATTAGCGCTTAGCCACATGGTGAGTGCCTATACGACCAGGAGCTAGAAAATAGGGGGGGTTGCACCCTATTTTAGTGTATAAAGTGGGTTTTAACTTTATAATAGTGATTTTATTGGTATTATTTAGAATGTTTTGGAGATTTTGGTCATTTTTGGGAGATATTGGGCCCTTTTTGAGGCCAGATATTGGGGAGAAGTTGGGAGATGGTTACCAACTTTAGATATATATAAACCAAGGCTTATTGAAGCCATGGGAAAAGGTTTAGAATAGAGTTATGATGAATATTTTCCAATCCAAATCCATTTTTATGTAGGGAAGTTATTGAGGAGAGCACCTTTGCGGGAAATTTATGGGAGCTCTGGTCATTCAATTTGAGTGTTGTTTCTTTTGTTGGGTTCTTGAGATCTGGTAGAACAAGACCAGATCCATTTGTAACCTTTTTGGCACTATTGTGATATACTTTTAAATCTTCGAACATAAATAAGAAAGCCTCACCCTTTGAGACAAAGGCCCGAAGACGTAGGCAAGATTGTTGAACTCCGTTATCACTTTGGTGTTTAATGGTTTGTTGTTCTCATGATTATGTTCAGATCTGTACATTGCTTTATGGATATCATGTTTACTTTATAGTTCTTCCTCTTTCATTTAGTTTCCTAAATGGTTAATAAACACATGCATAATAACTCAACCATTGTCATTTAAAAGATATTTTCAGATTAGCAGTCGACGAACCCAAAGGCCAACCAGTAGCCTGAAGGAAAGAAGAAAAAATGAAACAAGAAAGGTAAAGGGGACAAAAAGGCTAATAACAACGTTGGCGGGGGAAAAACAAAGAAAAGAAAGTCGAAGTATCTGTGTAACCTTTGCACTGAGGACCACCCGACTCACCTGTACCCTCGACTTGTGGAGGCCCATAAATTATTGGCATAGCAACAACCTGTTGTGTTGAAAAACCCATTTACACATGGGAAAAACATGGCTCAAGCCTTAGCATCTTCAAGAGCAGAAGGGGGTAGTCAGGGACCCCCCATGTCTACTGTTAATACCTTGGCCATAAATGTTTACATGTTTAAAGGTGACACTCATGTAGTGACTAGGTCCCGAGATTACGGAATGTCGAAATTTGTCGAAAAGGGTAAAGAAGCCACAAACCCACCAATTCCTCTCTAGATTGAGAAGACTATGGGAGAAACAATGACACGAATCCCCAAAGGTGCATTCAAGAAAGCTTCTCATCATCCAAACGCGAGGGTTTCCCGGAACTAATTTTTCATAGAGGATTTGGCACAAACCCCTTGCGCAATGTCTGCTTTGGAGGTCCTCCAGAGCTACCCTTCGCAGAGAAAGGCTATGTTATCCGCCTTGGGATATGCAAAGACTTGTAACCCGGGAGTGATCATTCTTGATCCAACCAACTTGAAACCTCATCTTCCTTACCAAGTTGCATTTCATATAGTAGTGGCTTACACCACCAAATATTTTACACAGAATATCTTTTGCACGATGGTTGAAGAGGGTGCCTAAAATTGCGTGATGTCATTTTCATGTTGGAAGGCCATTGGCCAACCCGTTTTGTCTCTGTCACCTACATTGGTTACGCCATTCGACGATCGGTCGTTTAAACCACATGGAATCATTCCTTCCTTCCCTGTGCAATTAGGAGAGAATACTATGTGTGTCGAAGTTGAAGTGGTCGATGCGCCTCTTGACTACAACCTTCTGTTAGGTAGGATTTGGACCTATGAAATGCATGCAGTGGTTGCTACAGTATTTTATCTCTTGTTGTTTCCACACGAGGGTTGAATTGTGACCATTGACCAGTTTCCCTTCTCCCGTCCTAATCCTTCATCGGGGGCATCCACGGTCCTGATGATTGATAATCCTCAGCCCAACACCGTCAACATAGGGGTTGGTTTGTGCCCATTGTTGATGGGTACTTTCGATTACCCGCCTCCTTCTAGCGATGTCAAGATTATATCGGCTTCCCCCAACCAGCCTAGGGATAACATTTTTAAAATGTCATCGTTCTGAATGACTTACTTTCATGATCCATGGACTCTTCCTTCCCCATCGGTCTCGATGGAAGGGACATGGCATTATGGCATTCCCATGGCCTTGTTTGCGGCAGAATTTGCGTACAACATTGTCCAACAAACTTTGGTCGACCTCGATATGACTCCTACACAGGAGTTAGATCCATTTCTCGAGCCTATTTGGGCTCAAGGTTTCCTTGACACTATAGATTCTTTAGACCTGGTCTTGCCCTCAGATGAGGCGATTCTTGAGGCATTGACTGGTCCAGACAGACCCTGAGATGATCTCCAGCAAAGATATTACTTCCTCCCGGAGATAAGAAGAATAGAGGCAAGTGAATTTGTGTTGACTATGACTGGAGATAGGTCTTGTCCTATAAATCCTATTGCTACGCACGCAGTTTATGCCGAGGTAAATATGGAGAGTATCGATAAAATGATACCTATAGATATCTCCAGAATCCCTGGCGTCATGGAGAATGCTTTCGTCGGAGCAGACTGCTCCCCCGAAGAGATTCTAATTTATACAGAGTTATTTAAGGAATTTTGTGATGTTTTCACCTGGGCTTACGAGGAAATGCCAGGCATTGATCCAAGAATCATCGAACATGAGACAACGACTTATCTTGATGCCAAGCTAGTCCGACAAAATGTTCATCTGGTAAATCCTCGGAAAGAGACAACGATTAACGCTAAAGTAGAGAAACTGCTTAAAACAGGGTTTATCTACCCCGTACAGTTGACGGAATGGGTCTCAAACCCCATTCTGGTTAATAAAAAATAGGGTATGATTCATGTGTGCATGGACTTCCATGACTTGAACAAGGCCTGTCCAAAAGATAATTTTCCCACCCCATTCATCGATCAGATTGTCAATGAATGCACAGGTTGCAAGGTCTTTTCATTCATGGACAGTTTTTCTGGATATAACATGATTCAAATCAAACCTGAAGACCAGCATAAAATAGATTTTATCTATCCTTGGGGCACATTCTCTTATCATAATATGCCTTTTGGCCTAAATAATGTTGGAGCCACTTTTCAACGGGCCATGTATTTTTCTTTCCACGACTTTAGACATATAGTCGAGGCATATCTTGATGATCTAGAGTCACACTCTCCCAAGAGATCTGATCATCCCAGACACCTCCAACTAATGTTCGAAAGATGTTGCTACTATCGGATTCGCTTGAATCCTAACAAATGTAGTTTTTGCGTGACCTTGGTTCGTCTCTTAGGTTTCATTGTTTCGACAACAAGGATCATGGTAGATCCTCTTACAGTTGATGTGATAGTTCATTTGCCTCCCCCATGCGCAATACCCCAGCTTCATAGTTTACAAGGGAAAGAGAACTTTCTTCGGCGTTTTGTCGCGAACTACGTCGAGATCACTAAAGGGTTCATGCGTTTATTAAAAAAGGGAGTCCTTTTCTGTTGGGATGAAGCCGCTTAGTGCTCTTTTGAAGCGTTGAAACATGCCCTTACGTCTGCCCCTCTGCTCCGACCTCCCGATTATAACAGAGATTTCTTGTACTTGTTCACCGCAAATTCGACCATCAGCATGGTCTTGGTTCAGGAGAACGATCTGCTATAGGATCATGTTATTTATTACTTGAGTCGAGGCCTATTTGGACCAAAACTCAACTATTCCCATGTTGAGAAGCTTGCTTTGGAAACAATGCATGTTGTCCAGCGGTTCCATCATTACATTTTTCTTCAAAAGACCACCTTCATTGTCATTGTGAACCCCTTTCAATATGTGTTGACATGATGGGTTATTGGCGGAAACATCAATAGATGGATTGTAATCCTTCAGGAATTTGACTTGGATTTTGTTTCCGCTAAATCCAAAAAGTTGTTGGTCTTTCCGGAACTTATTTCGAAACTTCCAGTTGAATCTAGTGATGACACGCCCAAAGAGTCACCTATCAAAGGAGATATTTTTCTGATCACATCTTCGGACCCATGGTATGGAGATATACTAGTCTATCTCTAGACTTTGAATATCCCTGCTTCTGCTTCCCATGATGAGCGTGGATGAATTCGCCATCAGGAACGAAACTATCCCATACTCAATTACACTTTGTATCGTCGAGCTGTAGATTGCGTTCTTCATCGGTGTCGTATACACGAGGAAGTAGAGATCGTTCTGAATAACTTCCATACTAGAGCATGTGGTGGCCATTTGTCTGGGTTGGCCACAACACAAAATATTCTATGTGTCGGTTACTTTTTTCCTATGTTAATCAAAAATTGCCTTGAGTCGGTCAAGAAGTGCCACCTGTGTTAGATCTTCTCTCGAAAGATGAGGGCACATCATGCTCCCATGTTTCCTGTCATCTTTGTTGGTCCCTTCACTAAGTGGGGGACTGTTTTTACTACATGTCACCCGGCTTCATCCAGGGGGCAT
This sequence comes from Picea sitchensis, assembly GCA_010110895.2. Taxonomy (NCBI): domain Eukaryota; kingdom Viridiplantae; phylum Streptophyta; class Pinopsida; order Pinales; family Pinaceae; genus Picea; species Picea sitchensis. Next base: position 17,333 of record SNQJ01S0192037.1, read on the forward strand.
CGTTATATCATCGTAGTGGTAGACTAATTCACAAAGCGGGTCGAGGCTATGCCAACGTTTAACAATGATGGAGAAACAACAACTCTTTTCATTTTTAACCAGATAGTAGCAACGTTTGACATCGCGAAGGAGATTTTCACTAACCATGGAAGTCACTTACAAAACAAAATTATGTTTGAGTTAACATCAAATCTTGGGTTGAGGCAAGAACATTCATCACCCTACTACCCACAAGAGAATGGTCAGGTGGAATTTGTGAATAAGTCTCTCAAGACTACTCTTCAGCGGACGATCAATTATGCCAAGTCAAATTGGAATTTGATGTTGTACTCAGCATTGTGGGCCTACCAAATGTCTATAAATACTGCCACCAGTTTCTCACCTTTTCAACTCGTATACGGGTTGGAACCAGTCTTTCCTGTTGAGTGTCAGATCCCATCTTTAAAGCTGGCAGTGGAGTTATTGCAAGACACTTCAACACTTGAGGAACTCCTATTAAATCTCGAGCAACTCGATGAGCAACATTGTGATGTGTGTTGGCAATTTCAGCTATCAGAAAGCAAATCAGCGTATACTTGTCAT
>SNQJ01S0192038.1:7359-19587 GCA_010110895.2 Picea sitchensis
CTAGCCATCTAGTTCCGAGTTTCCCCTTAAACTCCTTGAACTAAAAGTCATACAAAAGTCCATAATCACTACAATGAAACTAAGTTGTATTTGATGCAGTGATCATGCCACTGTGTCCTTTTCCATTGGACAACTTTGGTATGAAAATTTTCTTGCTAACGAAATTCAACCAAAGCATTACATTGGCCAATGCACTACTTCTATGTTTCAAAAAATTCCATACATAGTTCTAATGCAATGTGAAGTGTCTTGATCTTAAATTCAAATGACAATATAACAAGTTTACCGTAGACTAGTTCATACGATGTGAAACTAGTGGTAGTCTTCCATGTAGTATGATAGGCCCAAATTGATTTAGGAATGCAATTGGCCCAATCCTTTCAATGAGTTTGTTATGTCTTAGTCAATATGTTTTTGTAATGTCCCCCACGTCTTGATGAAGAGGTCCAAAGAGACTCGGTAGTCTAGCCATCCCCACTAGACTATAGTCTCATGCATCATGGGGAAAAAGTCAACCATAAGACACTTCCTAAACACAACATTATATTACTGAGTTGACTTTGTGTGAAAAAGGGTAACTCAACGGAAGAAAAGAAAAGGTGAGTTAAGTTAAGATTTAACCCTAGGGGTTAACTAAATCAACAATTGAATAGAATAGAGCTATAAAAGAAAGGAAGGGCACAATTGTAAGGCATTTTGGATTATTATCATATTTTTCAATGGAGCTCTTGAGCACAAGAAGTTTTGAGGGTTTTGAGTTTAAAACCCTAGAGATCAACTTGGTGTTGAAAGATTCCACCTTCCTTGATCCAAGCTTGGTCCCGAGGGTGAAATAATTCTCCCACACCATTCTACAGTGTTGTAGGGGTTTGATCTAGTGGCAGAGGCAAGCTAGTGTGCAGCCTAGGGGGTTTCCAGCAAGGGGGCGAACCACATTGAGGAGTTTAGCTCGATCTGAGGAAAGGAGGGAGCTTCTTGGCAAAGGAGCATCTGGGTTTTCTTCATATGGTCCCTAACATCATTTCTAGTCTATTCTGGAGGAGGTTATCCCAACAATTTATTTCCTGGAGCTTAGCACGACTTGGAGGAGGTTATCCCAACAATTTATTTCTTGTAGCTTGAAACAACTTGGAGGAGAGAGGGGCGCACTGCAAAAAGAGGTTTCCTTTATTTGGTGGCCCAGATCTTCATAGATCATCTTGATATTTCACCAGCTTGCTTGCATTGGCCCAATCTATCATTCTCAATATTTTGGTGGCAGTTGGAGGCTTCTAGAGGTGAAGCCAAAATCTGGGTGATTCAGTCTATCAGGGGGGTGCAAACCAGTTGAGGGTTTGCTCAGTTCGAGGGGCAGAACTCCACCTCTCAGCTTCAAACTTGGTTAGGAGGATTCTACTAGCCCGATCTACATTCTGGGAAGGTTTGGGAGCATTTGGAGCACAGGAAGAGGAGGGATGAAACTTAGGGGTTCATCAACAACCATGGAAGTGCACAACTCAACCAGTTGGATGGGTTTTGCAACATATTGGATTAGTATCTCATCCCATCAGTCTTCTATTGCAATTGTTGGCCTTTGGAGGCTTGGGTCTTCTCTTCAGAGAGCCTTCGAGGAGGCTATTATCATTGTATTGATTATTATTGTATCAGTTGGCAACCCATCTTTGATATTATTGGGGTTTTCTTCCAGATCTGCAGATCTCTTGTTCAAGGATCTATCTACTATCTAAATAAAGCTCAGATATGACATTAATGGTCCTATACTAGTGTTCTTTATTGCATCTTGTCTTGTTTATGTTATATTCTTCATATTTATTGTTCCATTGCTTAATCAACATCACATAAACCCTAATGTGCAACTCCATGAGTAAACCTGCAAACATGTGAGAAAACATAACAAACAGTGAGCAGTTAGTGTTCCAAGCAAAAAAAATTGGATTGGAAACATCACACTGGTATCAGAGAGTTGATCCTCCCAGCCAGTGGGGATTAGCGCATGCAAAATTTCAATGGTATTTACATGGGAAGATGCAGGAAGCAGACATGTGAGACAGAGGCAGAGATGGAGGGTTCAGGTGAAGACAGTGAGCCACAGATTCTAGCAGGTTTTTCCAAGGAGTTACAACACTCCATAAATCAGACAGAAAGTGCACTTGTACACCATATATAGGAGAACCAGGAAGCCATGCATAGGTGATAGTTTGAAATGAGGGAGACTCTAGAAAAAGTAAATTTCAGCCAGGAAATGCTTGCGCAACTCCTATTACATATGACCCATGCATGGAAGGGACTGTAGGTTTATGCAAACAAGGAAATTAGTGGATCTCATGGGGGAACTAGACCTCAACAAGAGCATAACCCTCATTATCACACCGAGGGATAGAGTTATGGAGGTGGATCTCCTTAGGGGCCAACATACAGTAGGACCACCCCTAGACCTTATCTACCTACATTCCTGGATAACTAACCACATCAAAACTATGAGGATGAAATTGAGGACAACTTTGAGCAATATGCCAGGGAGTATCATGCCTTGAGTGCGGGGTTCCAAAGGAAAGTCACATTGGATCAATATTGTGGAATCAAGTTTCGGGGTAAGCCTAAACAATATCAAAGGCCCAACTATGAATTGGAATGCATGGAAGGAAAGATGGAGATTCCTTATTTTGATGGATCTTCAAAGGTGACTGTGCAAGCATGGGTGCATAAACTTGATACCTACCTACAACTTAACCCCATGAGGGAGATGGATGCCATCAAGTTTGCCACCATGTACTTGGAGGGAAAGGCTCATGATTGGTGGTACCATGGGGTGACCACACTGGGTCACAATTAGATCACATTTTATACATAGTTTACACAGAGGCTCATTGACAGGTTTGATCAGGGGGATCCAGAGCTACCTTTTAGGGAACTCATCCAACTTAGACAGACATGATCACCAAAGGTTTACATAGAAGAGTTTCAGAGAATAGAAGTTATGGTACAGGATGTGTCTCAATCGAGACTTATGATTCTCTTTATAGAAGGATTGGTGGAGCCCTTGAGGGGTTGGGTCAAGGATTTTAAGCGTACCAACTTGCGTGATGCAATTTGGAAGACCAGGGACTTAGTATCATCAAAAAAGGAGAGATTCACCCATAGACATCCTCTAAACCAAGGGGGTAGAGACCAAAGACCTCCTATGAACCAAGGAGGGAGATACCCAAGGGGGTTTGACCGAGGAAGGGGTGGGATGGATGAGCCCACTAGGAGGGAATTGAGGAGGACGGAGTTGTGCTTCACCTGCAAAGAACCTTGGGATCCAACACACAAATGCATGGGTAAGGGAAAATTTCACTGCATTGAGGTGATCTCGGATGATGAGGAGGAGGAATATTTCGTCCATCTACATAACATAGAGGTAGAGGCCATAAGACAAGCAGAAGAGGAGGATGCAAGTCACGACCTTGCAACAAATGAAAAGATGGCACTTGCATCCATCAGCGGGGTACCTAAATTCAACACTTTGAGGATGAGAGGGATGCTACAAGGGCAGAAGGTCTCAGTTATCATTAATGGGGGTGTCTCACACAACTTCATTGATTCAACCCTACTGCAAAGAAGACACATATCGACAGTTGATTTTGAGGGATTTCGTGTGGAGGTAGCAGGGGGGCGCACCATGCCTTGTGACAAATACATTTCGGAAATGAATCTTACATTGGGTAGGCATGATTTGGCACATGATTTATATGTTATGGAACTTCCAGACACCAACATCATCCTTGGAGTACAATGGTTTAGTACATTGGGGCCAATCACTACAAATTACAAAACCATGGAAATGTCCTTTACAGAAGAAAATGGGAAAAAGGTGGTTCTCAAGGGTATGACAGGCAACACACCGAGAGTGGTGACAAAAAAGTGCATGGAAGCCATATTCAGGAGGGAAGACATTGTTTATGCAACATAGTGTAGAATATCAGTCATGGTAGATAAGAAGGGGGAAACTCACAACTCACCAGAGATCCAAAAAATCATTGATAGGCACAACAAGGTCTTTGAGCCCATACCACCATGGGCACCACCAGATAGGGGGTTTGAGCACATCATAGAATTGGAGGAGGGTGTGAAACTTGTCATTACCACTCCCTACAGGCACCCCAAGAAGTATAAATATGAAATTGAAAAGGCCATTAAAGAATTATTAGACATGGGCCACATTAGGCCAAGTTCCAGTCCCTTTGCATCTTCAGTGGTATTGGTGAAAAAGAAGGATGGGACAATGCGCATGTGTATTGACTACATGGCTCTAAATAAGAAGACAATACAAAATATATACCCCATCCCAAGGGTTTATGAGCTTTTGGATGAGCTCCATGGAGCTGTATACTTCACAAAGATTGACTTGCGCTCCGGCTATCATTAGATAAAGATGAGGGAGCAAGATATCTCCAAGGCTTCTTTTCGGTGTCACTATGGACACTATGATTTTTTGGTAATTCCTTTTGGGCTAACTAATGCACCAACCACCTTCCAGTATTGCATGAATCATTTGTTCAACAAGAAACTGAGAAAGTTCCTATTGGTCTTCTTTGATGATTTATTGATCTATAGCAAAACTTGGGAGGAGCACCTTCAGCATGTGGAGAATATTTTGGCTATCATGAAAGCGCAATCCTTATATGCTAAGGAATCCAAATGTGAATTTGGAATGACAGAGGTCCTTTATCTAGGACACATCATTGGAGTGAAGGGGGTACAAGTACACCAAGAGAAAATATAGGCTATACTTGACTGGCCCACACCTAGGACACTCACAGAGTTGAAGGGATTTTTTGGCATCTATTGCTATTACAGGAGATTTGTCAAAGGTTTCTCTCAACTCTGCGCTCCTTTGACTGATTTGACCAAGAAAGGGGAATTCAAGTGGATCCCAAAAGCATAGTCGAACTTTGAAAAAATGAAGAAAGTGATGAGTACATGCCCAATATTGGCCCTACTAGATTTCACACAACCTTTCACAGTAGTGTGCGATGCCTCAGGGGAAGGCATTGGGGAATTCTTATGTAGAATAGGCATCCTATTGTTTATGAAAGCCAAAAATTGAGAGGTCTTGAGCTTCTCTACACCATCTATGACAAAGAGATGCTAGCCATCATGCATGCATTGGCTAAGTTCAGGCAATATTTGGTTTGGGCAAAGTTCGTCGTGAGGACAAATCACAACATCCTTAAGTACTTCCTGGATCAGAAGGACTTGAATGAGAGGCAACAAAAATGGGTGAGCAAAATACATGCTTATGACTTTCACATCGAATTTTTCAAAGGTAAGAATAATGTGGTAGCATATGCCTTATCCAAAAGGCCACCAGTCTATGCCATGACCGACATCTCAGTGGATTGGAAGGCCCACCTTTTGGTGGAACATTCAAAAAAAAAAATTGCATGCAAAGTGATGGATGGACAGGTACAAGATGAAAAATTTAGAATCATGGATGACATCATATACTAAAAGGGCCTAATTTTCTTGGTCCTCGAATAAACCTTTAAGGCCAAGGTGCTACAAGCATGCCATGATTCACCAGTAGCAGGGAATCAAGGGTTCATCGAGACATACTAGCAGGTTCTGGAGAGATTTTCTTGGAAGGGCTTGAAAGAAGATGTGATGTGCCACATCAAGGAGTGCAACACTTGTCAGGCCAACAAGGATGAACACACTCACCCAACATGATTACTACAACCACTTCCCATTCTGGAGCACAAATGGGAAAGCGTATCTATGGATTTCATCATAGGGTTTCTCAAGGGTCAGGGCAAAGATTGTATTTTTGTGGTAGTGGACAGGTTGAATAAGTTTGCACATTTTTTTCCATTTCCATAGACTACAATGAAGCACAGGTTGCAGACTTGTTCTTCCGAGAGGTTTTTAGATTGTATGGTTTACCCAAAACCATAGTGAGTGATAGGGACAACAGGTTCATGAGAAAATTTTGGTAGGAGGTCTTCAGGTTGGTGGGTATGACCCTAACACCTAGTACCTGGTATCATCCTCAAACATATGGACATACAGATATAGTCAACAAATGGGTTGAAGGCTACCTCATAAATTATGTGGCAGGGAAAAAAAAGGCATGGGTTAAATGGCTTCACTTGGGGGAATACTGCTACAACACCACCCATCATATGCCCATTGGTATGCCAGCATTTAGGGCCTTATACAACTATGACCCCCTCTCATTTGTGGAGATTTCCTTTGAAGACAACAGGGCTCCCATGGTTCAGGATTGGATTCAATAGAGTCAGGACATACTCAGGGAACTGAAGGACCACCTGCGAAGGGCACATAATCAACAGAAGCTACAAGCATAAAAACACAGGATAGAGCACACATTTGAGGTCGGTGACTTAGTTTATTTGAGGCTTCAACCATACATGCAAGCATCCATTAAGACAAGTGGTGCAGAGAAGCTCCAACCTCATTTTTTCGGTCCACACAAAATCAATAGGAGGGTGGGGGTTGTGGTATATGAGTTGGATCTACCACAGGGCAGAAAAATACACAATGTCTTCCATGTGTCATGTTTGAAGAGAGCCATTGGAAGACATATCACCCCTATTGAGGAATCCCCACCTTTGGATGAAGAAGGAAAATTGGTATTGATACCGGAGGAGATATTAGAAGTAAAGGAGAATAAGTTGAGGAAAAGAAGCATCGAAGAATATTTGGTCAAGTGGAAGCACCTACCCATAGAGGATGCCACTTGGGAAGGGGAACAATTGATCCAGGAGACAGGTCCAAAATTGCTTGTGGGCAAGCAATTTCTAGCAGGGGAGACTGTAATGTCCCCCACCTCTTGATGAAGAGGTCTGGAGAGACTTAGTAGTCTATCCATCCCCACTAGACTATAGCCTCATGCATCATGGTGACAAATTGAACCAGAAGACACTTCCTAAACACAACATTATATTACTGAGTTAACTTTGTGTGAAAAAGGGTAACTCAATGAAAGAAAAGAAAATGTGAGTTAAGTTAAGAGTTAACCCTAGGGGTTAACTAACTCAACAATTGAATATACTAGAGCTATAAAAGAAAGGAAGGGCACACTTCTAAGGAATTTTGGATTATTATCATATTTTGCATTGCAGCTCTTGAGCATAAGCAATTTTGAGGGTTTTGAGTCTAAAACCCTAGAGATCAACTCGGTGGTGAAAGATTCCACCTTCCTTGATCCAAGCTTGGTCCTGGGTGTGAAATAATCCTCCCACACCATTCTACAGTGTTGCAGGGGTCTGATCTAGTGGCAGAGGCAAGCTAATGTGGAACCTAGGGGGTTTCCAGCAAGGGGGGCGCACCACATTGAGGAGTTTAGCTCGATATGAGGAAAGGAGGGAGCTTATTGGCAAAGGAGCATCTGGGTTTTCTTCTTATGGTCCTTGGCATCATTTCTATTCTATTCTGGAGGAGGTTATCTCAACAATTTATTTCCTGGAGCTTGGTATGACTTGGAGGAGAGAGGGGTGCACTGCAAGAAGAGGTTTCCTTTATTTGGTGGCCCGGATCTTCATATATCATCTTGAGATTTCACCATCTTTCTTGCATTGGACCAATCTATCATTCTGGATATTTTGGTGGCAGTTGGAGGCTTCTATAAGTGAGGCCAAAATCTGGGTGATTCAGTCAATCAGGGGGGCACAAACTAGTTAAGGTTTTGCTCAGTTGGAGGGGCAAAACTCCACCTATCAACTTGAAACTTGGTCAGGGGAATTCTACTAGCCCGATCTACATTCCAGGAAGGTTTGGGAGCATTTGGAGCACGAGAAGAGGAGGGACAAAACTTAGGGGTTCATCAGCAGCCAGGGCAGTGTGCAACTCATCCAGTTGGAGGGGTTTTGCAACATATTGGATTAGTATCTCATCCCATTAGTCTTATATTTCATTTGTTGGCCTTTGGAGGCTTGGATCTTATCTTCAGAGAGCCTTTGGGGAGGATATTATCATTGTATTGATTATTATTGTATCGGTTGGAAACCCATCTTTGATATTATTGGGGCTTTCTTCCAGATCTACAGATCTATTTTTCAATGATCTATCTACTATCTAAATAAAGGCCAGATCTGACATTGTTGGTCCTATACTGGTGTTTTTTATTGCATCTTGTCTTGTTTCTGTTATATGCTTCAGATATATTGTTCCATTGCTTCATCAACATCACATAAACCCTAATGCGCAACTCCATGAGTAAACCTGCAAACACATAAGCAAACATAACAAATAGTGAGCAGTTAGGGTTCCAAGCAAAAAGTTTGGCTTGGGAACATTACATCTTTCTAGTGCAAAATTCATAACTCCTCATTTGCTTGTGGATGATAGGTAGTGGATTTTCAAAATCTAATCTTATACAAATTTTTCAATATGTCAATCACATTTGAAATAAATTAAGGACCTTGATTTATGTCTATTTCTCATGACACACTGAACCAATTGAATATTTACTCATTCAAAAGTTCAACCACTTTCTCCTCTCTAAGAAACTCCAAATATTTGACCACTACCCATTTAGTAAGGTAGTCAATACAAACCAGAATGTGCTATTTTTTATTGGAAGGTGGATGATAGGATCCTATTGACGTGGGAAACATGCCCTTTATCAACGGTATGGGTTACCCCTGATAAGAAGTCCCAAACATACCTCTCACCATTTGGAATAGGGAACCCATCCAGATTATGGCCCGACAACCATTTCTGGTTTGGGGTTTAATTGTTGCAGCCCAGTCCACCGATTAAGGTTTCTAATCTAAAGAATGAAATGCAACTAATCTAAGATGCATGTGTCTAGATGAAACTAAGGTAAACGTAAATAAAAAATAGAACCAGATGTGATCATGTTGATGGCCCGATAAATAGTTCACATAGATAAGAGACAAGAATATAAATAAATAACTGCAAACACATAATAATCTAGCATTTAAACAATCGTTTGAAGTTCTATGCTCACGAATTTAGACAAATATTCCCTGAAGAACCGAAATATGAATACCACAAATATACATGAGAATAGTCTACAATAAAAAGTACATTCTTACACAACCTGAGTGCTAAGAAAAACACAAAGGAATAGTCCACAATATCTCCAACACGAGAATCAGAGTTCTTCATAAAATAGCTTGGCCAAATAGGATTTTCCTCATTAAAAGTTTCAGTAATAGTACATGAAAGCTCAAAGAGCCAAAATCCCCTTTGCTAGGATACAATACTTGTATTTGTTGATATTCAACTTGAATCTTGGCCTTTCACCTTCCTCCCATGACCTTTCATTTACAAACTTTTGTCCTTATCCTCTTTGTAATGATGAGAGAACAAAGACAACATAAATGTTTATAATTTAATGTATTATATGCAGTTACATTTTAAATTAGTCTTTTAGTGTTGGTGGGCCATCATAGATTGTGTCTATAATGCACCTCACCCACTATAATGACTATTCTGGACATTGGAAAACTCTTCTCCCTCCAAATTTAATATTCAACCATCATGGGATTCAAAATTATTGTTCGAGTATTTGAGTGTGATTCCCTTTCACTGCTCCTCTACTATTGTGACAATTGTTGTTGTTGTTGTTGTTGTTCCATATACCTTGGTGGTAGATTGTATTTGCAAGGGTATTGTTGCATACTGGTAGATTGATTTGATGTGTAGTTGTTGTGCCTTCATGGTTTTCTCACCTCACATGTTGCCTATCCGGATTGTTGAGTATGATTTTCCTTTAGCATTGGTACCTGGCACCATTCAACCACAATAGATGAGTGACCGTAGAATAATATTGAAAGAAAATTTCAAAACCACCCATTCAAACTTACAAAACTGAAAAATTATCTAAGTGAGAGTTGATATATGCTTCCCTGAGTTTGGCTCTTGGTTTGTCTGCTCTTGGTTTCTATTGGTTGAAGTAATGTGTTCTCCAGGGATTTTTCCAATGTGCCATATCTTAATCCTAAAAAATTTGAACAATTGGTGAGTAATATATGAAATCATATAACTTTGAAGTTGTAGATATTGAAAATACCTTACCAACGGTATAAGGAACGTGCAAAACGGGCATTGGAGTCAAAAGTTACGACCAAAATACGAAAGGTAGTTTTGTAGGGTCCTACTCCTGTGTCGACAAGATTAGCACGAACTCTCCTATGTATCGACAAGATGAGCACACACACTCTTATGTGTCAAAAATATGAGCATGAACTCTCATACTGACAATATGAGCATAAAATCTCCTATGTATCAACAATATGAGCACGAACTCTCCTATGTGTCAGCAACAAAAGCACAAACTCATGTGTTGACAAGAAGTGCATGAATTCTTCTATGTATCGACAAGATGAGCATGAACTCTCCTATGTGTTGGAAAGGAAAGAAAAAACTCATGTGTCAGCAAGGAAAGCATGAACTCTCCTATGTATCATAAAAATGACCACGGACTCTCCTATGTATCAACAAAATGAGCACAAACTCTCCTATGTAGGAAGACAAATCGAAAAAATTTCAAAGTGTATTTTTTAATGACAAGAAACAACAAGAGCTTGAGTTCAAAAGTCCGTAGATTTCTCATTTGATGTTCAATTGAGGCATTGTTTTTTGCAACACGGAGAGAAGAAGGCATGGATTCTAGTGAAATACCTTACAACTTCATTCAATCATTTGAATAGATTCATGTTTAATGCAGGTCATGGTTAACGAGGCTTGCTTGATGGGTAATCCTTGGAAATTGTTTTGGCATTTCTAGACCTCGTATTTAGATTCTGTCAATGGCATTGGAATTTTAATCCTATAAAACATACATCTAGCCTATTTTAGGAGTGAAAACTCCACTTTGACCAGTACCCAAAATTGCGAGCAAAGACATTTTTTAATGAAATTTCAGACCCCGTTCTTGCTATTGCTTTGCCCGAATTCAGTTTCGTCAATTCCTATGGAATATATGTTACATAGGCTCTTAATCCATACATTATAACTAAATTCATATGTCCTTGGATGAGAAATATTATCTTGCGAAAACAACCAACTAACGTTTGGAGCACTTGCCACTGAGTATGCGACAAAAGGACCAATTCTTCCTTGAGATGCAATTCAAATCCAAAATGTGCCCTATAGATGCTAAAATTAACCCACCTAACAAGAAACAACACTTTCATGATCAAGGTTAGTCATAAAATCAAGAAGGCAGAAAACGTGCACAGTGATGTGGTATGTGTAATGAAAGTTGTTGGTGACACACACAAACTCAATCACAACTGCAACATGAAGTATAATAGGCAAGATAGGAAGTTAGTCACAGATTATCCATTAAAAAATGGAGGGCTTAATCACTTGAAACCATAGGAATCTGATTAACGGGCATAGTGAGAATTATCTGACCTGGAGGAACGTGGAGAGGCTTCGAGATGAAAGCATCTTGCTAACACGATCTATGTCAGAGAGAAAAAGAATATCACTTTCGATATGCTCAGTGTCGATGAGGAGTCGAAATATTTCTACTAGCATACCGGCGAGAGAAAAGGGAAACTCTTTGAAAAACAATGCAATGGAAAGAGAGAGAGAGAGAGAGATGAACCTCACCGATACATTGTGTATCGGAGAGAAAGAAAGGAACCTTGTCAATACGTGATTATCGGAAAATATGAGATGAACCTTGTCGATACATCATGTATTGGTGAATATGGGGGGATCTATGTCAATGTGTATCGATGGTTGGAAGTGGATGAAGCATTGGTGTATCGACGTTCAAGGATTGATGGGTGTCAATGTATCGGTACCCATAAAATGATTGATGTCGATACACTTGAAAGTGGCAAAAAAAATGTCTAAGTGTTTTCCATTCCTACGTATCAATGACAAAGAAAGAATGGTTATTGGCGTGTTGGTGAAGAAATCACTAACTTTTCAATATTGCTTGTATCTGTGAGGAAAATATTAACCCACCGATATATCCAAAATCAATGGGCTAGAAGTTAGAAAAAACTTTAAGTGAAATTTTGAGAAGGTATATTGGTGAAGAAAAACCTAAGTCATCGATATGGGATACATAGGCAGAGGAAGAAGTATGTTCACCGATACAACATGTATCAGTGAGGGAAAGAGTATGCTCACCGATACGCAGTGTAACGGTGAAGGAAAAAGGAAGCTTTCCATTATACAATGTATCGGTGGGCTAGAGTCTTCTTTAAAATCATTGAAACAGTGAAGTATGGA